>NDFZ01005132.1:232006-262589 GCA_002192655.3 Mamestra configurata
AAAAAAAAAAAAAAAAAAAAGGGTACAGTCACCCGCGCGACATGGTGACACTGACCTAGGGCTCGTCTGGCGTAATATTGCGCACATACCTACTGGAAAAAAAATATTGTGCGGTCGAGGGACTCGTCAGGAATGAAGTTTTCACGAAATTTACACGTTTTTGTATAACCGTGTGTTGAGGTTATATGATAAAAAGAGAGAGGGACGGAGAGAGCGAGAGAGTTGCGCACCCTGCTGCGCACTCACTTGTGCGTGAGCTCATTTGCTTGGATCGATACACACATGTTAGAATGAATTAGTCGATGTCGATCAACAGTTTCTACTTCTTTCTTCGATCAGCCAAAGCTACCACGATCGGCGTTGGATCAATTGTTTATAGGCCGGTATTCGTCGATCAGCCAAAGCTAAAGTGTCGATCGATGGTATCGGTCGACGATCGATTGGTGTGGTAGCTTTGTCGGATCTATAGTTATATGATAAAAAGAGACAGGGATCGAGAGAGAGAGAGAGAGAGAGAGAGTTGCGCACCCGGCTGCTCACCTGCTCGTGTGCTCATTTGCTTGTAGTAGGCTCGATACACACACAGTATACGGCATTTCGCTACTTGACGATTTTTACTAAATCGCACTACCCGTAAGCTGCGTTAAAGAACTTCGTTCCAAACAAATGGTGCGTTGATTTTTGTTTAGATTTGAGAGGCTACACACAATTTTCCGAAAATCAACAACCACAACCATATCTGAATCACTGCTCAAACAAGATTCCCCTCGTACAAACACCATCCTATTACTAATACCAATAATAATCCATAGCAATGAAATATCATCTGGTATCCGTTTCCGACAATCAGGCCAAATGCGGGCCAATTACGAGCTCAGGTGTTGTCTGTTCCCTGTTCCCTGCGTTGGCTGTATGCCAGAATTTGGCATCGGATAAACAATTCTGTTTTCGAAAATGTACTATTAGGGCACGTGACGTGTACTAAGTCTGGTTTATGCTGATGTTATCTGCGAGGTAAGAAATTCCGTCATGTTAGGTGGTTGGTAACCTAAGGATTATGCTTTGGACATTAGGCACGACTCTTTGTCTTTGTTAAGAGTCTATGGATGTAGTTGTTTTATAAAGAGGGGAATTTAAACCAATTCCGATATAAGACTAATCTTCCGGTCGATAATGTAGACATGTCGAAGTGAAGGCTTGGGTGAAGTTCACAAGGTGAGCTGTCAATCCTTATAATCAAGATGTCACGTGATCACGAAGTGAGCTGTCATTCCATTCTGATTATATGGATTGACAGCTCGCCTCGTGATCACTTAACGCAAGCCTTCACTTCGAAATGTTAACAGAATCGATCGGCAGTATTGATGGAAAGATTCTGCAGTTTTTGTGAAGTAGCAACATCAATGAGGAAGTATAGTAAGTAAGTACTTGCGTGAGTAAGCTTTACTTTTAAAAGAGTGAACTGAACCGCAAATTTTTTTTCTGCTTCTGCCTTATTGAACTAAAACTAAAAAAAACAGCTTGCATCATAGAGGCAAAAACTGCATCATTTCATATTTTCACTGATTCATAAATTGCATCATAGGATTTAAAGCGAATGCAAAATAATTCGTGAAATTGTTAAACATTTTAAACTCTTAAGACAAACTGACCTAAATCCTTGTGCAGAAATCTTTCTCCTGCGCCCTACACACAAAGGCTTAGAAATAATTCCTCAGTTCTTCTGAATGCAAGAGACTCGTCAAAGGACAAAGGATAATCCGTCAGAATGGTTGCTGAAGTTTGTCCAACAAGCGTTGTTTGCGAACCTTTCACAGAGGTGCATGCACCTACGTTATTAACACCTTACAAAGGATATTCTGTCAAATTCCATGGTTGTATTCTTCTTTTAGGCGTGTCAACAGCATTCGGAATTTTGGCTCCGAGTTTGGCATCAGGCATCGTTTTCTGCAACGTATGAAAAAGGTTTAAAAAGGAACAGCTGGTTACAACATAATGGATTATTTGTCTTGTACATACACTAAATCTATTCATATTACACAAAAATTCTGAGTCTTGGAAATAAATGAATCGATTTAATTAAATCTTGTCTTGATACGCTTGGATACGCGGATACCTAGGTGTTAAAATTTGCTCAGAACTTTTTTGAAAATGAGTTTAGAACCTCAGTCGTTTCCCAGAACATAAACTTGCCAGTTTGCATAAAATACCGAGGTAGTAAAGTCTCAATCCGAGTCAAGAAACAAATGAACGCATTTAATTTCAAGTAAGCTGACCAAAAAAGGGGTAATGGTCGAAAACCTTTTTAGATCAATAATTAAGACATGAGCATTTTGCCTAAACGTAAGTGCCTTTATCCCCAAATTAAGGGAAATACAGACCTTATCGCAATATTAAGTATTTTAACCCTAATCAGGTCCGTTTTTGCCCTTTACAGTATTTAGGCATTAGGTTACCGGTCAAGATAACCAAACGCAAACATTTTCAATAATCACTGACATCAGGGTCCTAATGGCCGGAGCAATGAGATTATTGTGCTTGGAAACATACTATTGAAGATATTGGTAGTAGACGTTGATATCAAAATCTTGATCTTTTCTTCTTGACCTGTGTCAGCCCAATCCTAATTATAGTTCCCTTTCTCTACACTCTCACTTTACCCATCTCTCGTCTTGGGCCTCCCGCGATGACCCGGGTCTTGGTCTGCATAAGATTCTATGGAGGTTCTTAAGTACTTAGTTAAAAAAGGCTGCTTAACAAAATAGTAGCTGGATCAGTTCTGTTATCTACTATGGAATATTATAAGTATTTTTTGATGAATGGGTGAGTATCCAATCATGAAGGAAGATTTTGTTTGAGTTGTTTTGGTCGCTTGATACAGAAGTATAAACGAAAAATTTCTATTAACGAAGTAAATACACTGGGAACAAGCGGAGCATACATCAGTGTTTTATATTGACCGCAGCTGCAGTTAGCATTTCCTGAAACATAAAGAATTCCCTCAAATCCACGATCACGACTTCTGTTTCTACCTGCATCACTCTCAGAAAGTCTCAACTGTCTAAAATACCTGTCGATTTTCAGAGTACCCTGAGCTATCCTACTGTCGTAGGCAGCCGACCTACATTTTAACATGCCGCGGCGGGTTCGTTCAGAAACAGGAAACGTACGTATCCTCGCGAAGGTGCGGATGTTTGGCGTCGAGCCAGCCGGTTTGGATCCGGTCCGTCAGATTATTGCATTTTAAACGGAACGTTTTGTATCAGGTTCGCACTTGCTCGAGATTTTGACCTGTGATATTTTAGATGGAGGGTGGAGCTGTTATTGAAAAGGAGCGCAGGTCTACTGTTTTCTTGGTTTGTTCAATTTATTCAGGGTCTTTCTGTCCTTCTGTTTCAGGCCATTCGCTTTGTAGTGATTGATTTAGTGCATTTGCTAAACTTAAAACACTCGAGACATACCTTTTTGGTTTAATATGAGTTAATGCCAATATATTCAAGAGATTTGAGGATGTCACTGCTAAAGAAGCTATCTATGAGCATTTGATAATTCGCTTAACCTTTTGAACGCCACTGTCATGCAGACATGACAAGCAAGCGCGTGCCCTGTACGCCAAACGTCACAAATATGTGACAAAAAGTACGGCGAATTTGTGGGTTGGCATCGGGGACACGCCGATGCGTTTATACTCTGGCGTTTAAAAGGTTAAATACGTTGTATTTAAAAAATTAACGACTTTCCAGAATAGGCAGTCTCCGCCCAGGTAACAAAAGGTAATTCACGTTCAACTAGCAATATTTCTGTCCACCAACCTTAAATGGTCTACAAAATCGTTTCAATGTTGTTGGCGCCTGCAACTACAAATTAATTGGCTATAACGGAAAAAATATTGTTATTGGTGACGGTACCTTCAATACACAAAAGGCTGTAACAGCCTTTTAAGCAAAAGGTATGACAAAAATCTAAATTGAGGGTGCATTGCGGGTTTTGGCTATATATATTTTGTCCGTCATTATTTCAGGGGTGTAATGTGGGTTTAGTTGGCAGGACATAAAGGCTGGTATATTGTCTGCTGCAGGTTGTAAAAGTCAGGAAATGGATCGCCCGTAATGGTCCTTTGGAGATGTGTTACTAACGGCACATTATTAAAATGGCCCCGAAAAGAGTAGCTGTCGTTTGGTATGCTGTTACAACTTTTGTATGATGTTGTAGCCTTAGTTTATTCGATCTGAGATTAAATACCTTCCTAGGTAATAGATAATATTATTTTATAATCATATTAAATTTATAGAATTCTTGGAATGGCCGATGGTCCTTTGAGTTGAAATTCTTTAGAACCGTCTGCAGAGTTCTATATATGTACTGAAATTAATCAAAATCATTTCGGTGTTTTAGGCGTGAAAGCATAACAAACGAACTCACTTTCGCATTCATACAATTAAATAAGGATTATTTTACTGGCTAACAGAACCAAGCAGTCTATCAAACAAAATAGAGCCAAGAAATATCTCTGCAATACGCAGGAATGAAACGAGATGAAATATCGTTACTATGAAAATTAATCAAATCCTCCGAACCTCTCTAATTTGTAGCCAAACGAAGCAAATTTAATATAAATGATTTTAGGAAAGCATTATATTATAAAATATTGCCGTAATTACCGGTCTAAACGGTTGGCAACAGACGGCATCGGCACGCTGGAATGATGCCAAGCACACACCTCTGCTACGTATTCATTTCCATTGATTTTAATTTGATTATTCGATATTGATTATTTTGTCTTACTACACTAGTTTTATTTCAATTAAGCGCTATATTGGCAGTATGTGACGTCATCAGGAAGTAATATTGTCGTCAATTTATGAAATCATTAGTAAAATATTATTAGTGACATATTTGAATTCAAGAAAATTTCAGTTTTTTCAGGTATTCTTGAGATGGTACAAATTAGACTGCCTTAATGGGTCCCATCTTTCTCGTGCTGGTTATAGCCTTTCTCATGAATGTTTGGCTATCATATACAAAAATATTTTTCCAAATCCGACTAGTAGTTCCAGAGATAAGCGCGTTCAAACAAACAACAAACAAACTCTTCAGTTGTATTGTATTATATAGATAGAAGTATAGATTGTCTGATATGCAAGAGGACAGACTAAACGATACCGTGACGATTGACAGGAGAAAATGGAAGAAGAAAGTTTTCAACCTTCTTCTTAAGCCCTTATCCCATGGGATAGGAGCAGCAAAGTGATAATGATTGGAGTGCCTTTACCATTTCTTTCGATGGTGGTCACAAAATGTCGAATATACACACTATAAGCTATGTGTCAAGTGTCTTAAGAGAGTTTGATTAATTAAGTTATTCTAATTTAGCTCTCACCAGGAGCCGCGGAAGTTTTCTGGATGCGAATAACACGAAGCACCACTGTACCCGGTCAGGACCGGGTAAAGTGGTGACCTTTTTGGGGACGTCTATGTTAGTAGTGGACGTTTTTTGGCTGAAATGCTGCAATTGATGTTGAAAGCATTCGTACAAAAATTGTATAGAAATTTTAAATAAAAAACCGACCAAGTGCGAGTCGGACTCTCACCTGAAGGGTTCCGTATCAAAAACTGAAAAAAAAAACACGTCTCTTATATGGCAGCCCCCTTTAATTTTGAATTATTTGTTATAGCGTCAAAAGAAATACACACTCTGCGAAAATTTCAACTGTCTATCTATTATGGTTCTTGAGATACAGCCCGCTGATAGACAGACGGACGACGGACGGACGGACAAACAGCGAAGGCTCAGTAATAGGGTTCCGTTGGTTACCTTTTGGGTACGGAACCCAAAAAACCAGTATTTTATCTGCAGTAAACACAAGTCCAAGTAAACTTAAAGATAAGTACACTTAAAGTAAACAGGTGCAATATAAACATAGCATTATTGCACCAAGTTTTAATAGTAACAAGAGTTCTTGGCTCAGTAGTATCATAATAATTCTCTTGCTAACTCTTATAACTTGCTGGCTTTTACCGCTCTGCGTGTGAGGTGAGATACCTATTACCCACTTTGGGAAACAAACTGTATATTTTTTTCTTAGTTGAATTTTTCTGCATGAAAGAGGATTTTGTCAGCAATAAAATGACTGTATTTTAATTAAAAAATGAAATATTTTTAAGATGTGTGAATTAGTAAGTGATCGACGATCTCATTGGTGTTCGCGCCGACAGAAGGCTGCTTCCGGTTTTGCCTATGACATGATCGCGTCGATTGCGTATTTGTCGAATATAGTTTTCTACTAGAACGGCGCCTTAGGCTGACTGCACACTGGAGCAGAGAGGAGAAGAGCGGAGAAATGTTAACCAACGGATTTTTTATTTTTTTTATTTACAACTGTTTTAATAAATACTTAACTAACTATATACACTAGAAATAAAAATAAAAACTTCTAACTAAATTAAAAAAAAACGCTGTCGACTGGAAGTGTACCCAAATGACTGGCGGCATTGCCATGTTGTATGGCAATTGTTTTATGCAACAAATGGAATTGCATTAAATCTACGCTCCACGTCGGTCACTGATATTTATGCAGTCTTATCCCAAGGCATCTTTCACACGGGATAAAAAGTAGTCTATGTTCAATTTTAGACTTTAATCTACATTTATGTATATCTGCGCCAAATTTCATTCAAATCCGTTCAACCGTTCTGGCGTGATTGAGAACAAACATCCATATTATTTCTATCTAAACATCCAAACTTTCGCATTCGTGCAAAGTCGTTCGTAAGTTCGTTTTTATGATAAAGTTGTAAGAAATAAAATTATCCTGAATACTTTCTTACTACACATTACACTTAACAAAGCCCATGTTATCACATTGGAACTAATAAGTAATCCATACTTGTGTCATTGTCATTTACTTATATCACACTAACATGATAAAGGCGAATGTTTATGAGTGTGTGTGTGTATGTTTGTTACTTCTTCACGCGCAAACGGCTAGACCAATTTTGATAAAATTTGGTATGCAGGAAGCTTACACCCTGGATTAACACAAAGGCTACTTTATACCGCGGACAACACCGCGGGGCGCAGCTAGTATCACATCACACTAATATTATAAAGGCGAAAGTTTGTGAGTGTGTGTGTGTATGTTTGTTACTTCTTTACGCGCAAACTGCCCACAAATAACGTAAATTTTAAACCAAACTATTGGCTAATAGGTTCAGTTATATTTAATCTAAATTAACTTGAATATCGGTCATTGCATAGAATTAAACTTGAGGGCATAGACTAAGCAGGATATGCTGAAATAGATGTCAGTTGCGACACTTCTTTGAACTTTTGACAGATGTTAAAAAAATATCTGAAAGCTTTGTTAATGTAGAGAAACCAAACTAAAATAAATGTTTTTTTATTATTATTAAAGAGCAAGATATATTTAAAGTAGATAAGTACTTTTATAAAAAAAAAATAATTAAATTATGTGAACCTTGTCATCATCATCATCATCATATCAGTTGAAAGACGTCCATTGCTGGACATAGGCCTCCCTCAAAGGGGGCGTTTGCCATAATCGCCACGCTTGGCAGGCGGGTTAGCGATCGCAGTGTAGCTGTTGCAATGCACAGAGAATGTTACCCATTCTCTGGTACTTCCCTTAGTAGCCTCTTACGACACCCACGGGAAGCGATGGGAACCTAGTAAATATTCCAAAATACTAACCATAATCTAAAGAATTAATGTATTTTCAACAAAATTGATCATAGTGGTTACTGCCAGTTTGGGATCTAGATAAATGAGAAATTCTATCTAGGAGCTATATTTAGATATCAACAGTTCATAATGTTGATTGATTGACACTTCACATTTCAGTAGACATGTCTTTATCGCTTAAAGAATATCACTTGGTCTAAGGCCTCTCTCTTATCTCCTGGTGAATGGCTCTAATTATTTTTAAATCTTCCTTCCAAGAGTAAGCACATACTTCCAAGCAATTATGCAAATGCATCACAAATGTAACACGTCTCCCCCGATTTAAGCCCGTAAGTCTCCCTTAGTTTTGGCATGTCAAAGGCGACGAGCTGCTAAGTACTCTTAAGATCTAGGGCAGGTGAATCTGCAAATCTCCTGTACTAATAACGGCTTTTGGAATACGGCCAAGTAAGGCGATGTAGTTTAGATAAGCTGAACAAAAGAATACGGGGTGTTTTCCAAGAATTTTGTTTTGAATCTCAGTGAGAAATATAGGTTTCGAAATTATAAAATAAAATGGCTTGTATTCTGACTGCTGTACGAGGAGTAAAGAAGAAATACCAACTAGATGCTTTACAGTTTCTCTCCTGACTACGAGTTCCAAGGCGATTAGATGGTGAGTCTACTGTATGTAAGAGACATGGGCCGGTAGATGTGGCGACGACGCTTGGGAGAGGCAGTGGACGTCTTCCTACTGCGATGAAGATGATAATGGCACTACCACAGTAACAGCAATGGTAAGATTCGAATTTAATCAAAGATTATTATTTAGGAGGTTCCTTAAGAGTCATCATCGGCATATAGCAGTCCACTGCTGGTCGTAGGCCTCTCCTAGTGCACGCCATTCAACTCAATTTCCGGTAACTCTCATCCAGCTGCGACCAGCCACTCTGCGAAGATCGTCGCTCCACCTAGCCTGAGGGCATCCTACACTCCACTCCTCCACTCAAAAACTCGTCTATCCCAACGGTTATCGGTTCTACGGCTAATATAGCCGGCCCATTGCCCCTTCAGCTTGCTTATTCTGTGAGCTATGTCGACAACTTTGGTTCTCTGTCGGATCACTGCGTTGCAGATTCGAACCCTCAAAAAGACTCCAAGCATAGCCTGTTCCATAGCTCGCTGAGCTACCTTGAATTCATGGACCAGCCGTACCGTGAGTTTCCACGTTTCGGCTCCGTAAGTCAACAGGCAGGACGCACTGATTGAAGACCTTAGTCTTTAGAAGTCTCAAAAAGATTAAGGTATTTAAGAGTGGATCCTAATTATTATAATTTGATTTTAAAGCCTTAACAAAAGGCATTTCCAAAGAAAAAACACATGGGTTCAGTATCGATCCCTGCCTCGAGTTTAGTAGTTGCAACTTCATTCTACAGCTAAACTAGAAACAATGCCCCACATTTTTCTACAATTCATCCTGCGGCCTGCCAAGTTCAGTGAATAATGACCGAGGCAATATCTCTTCACGATAGTTCATTGTAGCAATTTATGCAAAGGATAGACACTTATGGGCCAGTAAAATAATAATATGAAATGATAAGTATCTCTGCCTAGGTTGTAAGAAAATAGAGACCTAAATAAATTATTGTTGAGGGCTGTAATTGTCCCATTAGAAGAAAAAGGTATTTTCTCATGCAAAGATGGAATCAGCATTAATCACGCTTGCTATATTTTGTGGAGAAAACTATCAAAAACGTCTTTATTTTCACATGTTTTTCTTAACGAAAATTGTACGTTAATTACTGCGAGTCTATAACATAATAAAAACCAGTCCCACCAAATCGTTTTAGGCACAAAAGAAGTTTCATTGTTATATAAATTATTACCTTACAGCTATAATATAACTAGTGGTTCGCCCCGGCTTCGCGCGGAGATATATATTATATATATATTTTTTCTGTCATTCCAACCTCGGCCTGTCAATTATGACCACAACAAAAAGAGAATTGTTTTGTTCAAACCGTTTTGAGTTTTAGCGAGACTAATGACCAGCAATTGATTTTTATATAATACTAGTGGCCCGCCCCGGCTTCACCCGGATGATTTTTTTTTTTTTCAAAATTTTCTTTCGTATGTACCTCGTCCGGACAATTAAGAACTCAATAAAAAAATAATTATTTAAATCCGTCAAGCCGCTTTTGAGTTTTAGCGAGACTAACGAACAGCAATTGATTTTTATATATATAGATAAGAGAAAATAAGAAGATTACTTTAGACGTAACAACATAATTTGACAGTTTTTTTTACATTTGCTCCCAATCTTGGTAAAACCTGAGTTTAATGACATTAAAAATATAATAATGCACACTGAAGCGTAGACATGTAATTGTATTGACTTGGTTTAAACCATAAATCTAAAAACCAATAATTAATTTTGATTCGTCCATTTCAAAACCCTCTCTCATCTCTAACACGTCCAAAATTAATCTATGCCAGTGTTCCGAAATACATATATTGCGTGGCTCATTAAAACTTTAATTAAGTTTCGCGAGGGATTCGAACGTATAATCCTCGCGCGAACAGCTCAAGATATAACTGGGGGTGCCAAATATGGCACTCCATTAAACGCGTGTAACCCTTAGTAGCCATTAAAAGTTACGTTAACGGTCTATTTGTATGGGATTTTTCCGAGTTCTCTTAATGTTTGGCGTTTAATGAGTTTTTCGGTATTTAGTGCTGGGATTCATTGTGTTTAATGATAAAAATGGGTTTACTTAGGTCACGGATTTTTTTTGGTTAGGTGAGATACAGGTTCCGACAGTGTATAAGCTTATATTCTTGTACAGTTTTCAACTGACGTGTGCTGTTTGAATTTTCATCAACTACTGGACATAAACCTACCAAGCGTCACCATATCGACTAGTCTTGTGCGTCTCACATTCAACGAACTCCTGCGGCACTCACCAGGTCGTCCTAACACCTTCTCTCTCGCCTCTCCAGAAACTTGCGTTCTGATCGACCGTCTGTTTTTTTTTTATTTGAAATAGTAGTAGTATGGTTAGATAGATAGATAGATAAGATAGATAAAACATTTATTTGGTAGAAGAACAGAAAACACAACACACAAAAGCAAACTTACATAAATGATAATAATAGAAAATATAAATGTGAAAAACATAAAAAAAATAAGAAAAAGACAGAATTTATGGCAATCTGTGAGTGCCAAACTACCTACCGACATAAAAAATATTTAACATGGAAAAAAAAATCCAATGTGGCTGTCTTTTTTATTTCTCATTGTATTTTTTAGGCATGTGTGGGTTTAAAATGAGTAACATTGTCAAATCAATGATCTGTAGAAAGTTCACTTTGCTTAATCTTTGACCTTTCATCATTGTTTTAGACAGATTTTACGAATGTAAAAATTACCCCACCTGTTGAAATGACTGATTTCAGTGTAAGAGCGAAATCTTGTGCTCCCGCTTCTAGTGGACGTCTATCACCAGGTCATCAGTCAGACATTGTTTGAGGCCATCTAACACTGAGAAAAAGACAGAAAAAGAAAAAAAAAATAATTGCCACAAAACGACATACCCACATACATAATTTTATTTTTCATAAACTAAACCCTAAACGATAGTGTTACTAGTTCTTAAATTATATTAGTAAAGAGACGTTAACAACAATAAGAAAAAAAAATAACAAAAGTCGTCAAACTTCAGGAAAGGCTTGCCTATAAAAATAAAGTTACATGAACAGCAATACAATTCTGATGTAACTAGTAAGCAGAAATATAAGTATCTACTAAATTTTTATGAAGCATAAAGGGAGTCGACGACAACAGAATAGAATAACAGTAGCATAGGTATAATAAAAAAAAAATATCTCATGCAGGGTACAGAACGAGCGAACGAACGTAACGGATACAGGAAACTCCGTCGAACGAACGTTACCGAACCTTAGACCAACAATGAGAGCTCACTCGCCTTCTAATGGTTTAAAACCAAACGAAGTACTCCGTGGAATGAACGTTACTGAATTTCAGGCCAACAATGAGAGCTCGTTCGCCTTTTAATAGAACCAAGCGATCGAAGGCAAACAAACTCTCTCCCCGAAAACTTAGGTGGTGTGAGCTTGACCTGTCATTCCATCTTGATTGCATGGATTAACAGACCGCTTCATATTCACTTTACTTAAGTTCCGCGCTGAGAATGTCTTTCTCACAGTTTTTGAGAGCGAACAAGCGTGCGGTGTTTACCATCGATTCCCTTTCTCTCTCTCGTTCGCTTGGTCTGTACCCGGCATTGCAAAGATTTTTTTTTCTTTTTTTGTCAACAAACGTTTTGCGGAGACATAGTTTCAGTATGTATGTAAATATATAGTAAAGTTGTAACGTAACATAATGTCAGGAAATTATTGTGTATGTCAGTATCATAGCACTTTGGTTAAGTTATATGTAAGACTGAATTGAAAAACTGTTGTATTATTTTCTTCGTTGCTAAAATTGTTTGGTTTACGAGTTGATTTTGTTTTAAAATTGCTTTATTTTGTGGGTTGAGGTAGTAACACAATATTAAGCTGGGTCAGTTTCTGAATAGTATTTGTAAGTAAATGTCGTAAGGGAGCTTGCTTTCTCCACTTTGTCACATAAATCTTTGAAGGTTTTAGATAAGTGTTATGTTTCTACCAGTATTGTAAATTAATTTATTGAAAAAATAAACAAAAAATAATAAATATTCTGTTTGTGTTGTAAAAGAGCATAGCCTTATTTGTAGTACTCGTGCTATAACTGCTTTGGTGTTATAAAGCAGTTAGAAAGATCTATCAGTTTTACCTTAAAAGGCACAAAATTGTCCTTTGTAACGACATAACTCATATTTCAGGCCAAAATTATACCAAACTTTTTGTTTCTAAAATATTTTATTCTGAACAAGTTAAATTATTTTTTTCACTATTTATTCATTTGTTAAAGGTAATCTCCAAATTACTGATCTAAATGTTTTCACGCATAGAGCTTTTTAAAACTCGAGAAAAACACATTTCCTGTGAGACAAATAATGAAAACAAAGCAGTTAGAAAAAGCTATGGTAAGTCGTATTTGGAAATTCAGGACTTAGGACTTTTTGCTACTCAACATGTTATCTTTACACAAAGAAAATAGCCTTCTCAGATGAAAATTCACAACCGTCTTAGAACACAAGACAATAGTAGGCATTCGCACCGTATTATTTTAGGGTCCCGTAATAAATAAGGCCAGCGGCAATTTGCCTCAACCGTCTGTTTGTTTGTCCGGCCCCTAATTCAAAGTAACACAGTTTGCACAACAGTGGCGCGTGTATTTGTGTTAGCAATTTACTGTACACCGTAGGTAGATAATATCTAGCTATTCAGGTGTGCTTCTAGGAAAATGTGAAGGGTCCTCGTTATTAAAATCATGTTGGCGACCCCTAGGTTTATGATAAAGAGGAAAATCAGGAAGGGATAATTATTTTACATGCCGTTTTTTAGACAGGTCGTGATAAAAAAACCTTTGCTATAATTACACGTTTGACGCAGCTGGGTAAAATACATTATATGTTTTTCTGTTTTTAATGTTTTTTTGTTTTTTTTTTTCCTTTTGTTTAAATCAGCCTGGGGTACTACGACGACAACGTAATTTTTTTGTGGAAAAAGATAGTGCTATTTGTCTG
Organism: Mamestra configurata; assembly: GCA_002192655.3. NCBI lineage: Eukaryota > Metazoa > Arthropoda > Insecta > Lepidoptera > Noctuidae > Mamestra > Mamestra configurata. The sequence goes on from NDFZ01005132.1 coordinate 245,378, forward strand.
GTATAGCTCCTCCTTTCTCTCGTAACGGTATCATGATGGCTATGAGACGTCGTAGCCCCTAATAAGGTGGCTGATCGTATGTCTATAAGATAATATACCAAGTAAGAAAATATTGACTACATCTGCCGATAATCAATCAATCTGGCTGAGGTAATAATTATCATCATCTTCCTGCCCTTATCCCATGTTACTTGGAGTCGGCGCAACACGTTTTTTTCTTCCATTATGTCCTGTCAGCCGTCACACTATCACTATCTCGCTTTTTTTTCATATCATTTCTAACACAATCCATACATTTTTTCTTTGGTCTCCCTCTCCCTGTCCATCCATCCACATTTATATTCATAACTCTTTTAGTTACGTGCATTTCATCCCTCCTCTTCAAATGACCATACCAAGATAAGCGGTTCCCTTTTAACTTTTCCGTCACTGGCGCCACTTTTAAGTTACCTCTAATGAACTAATTCCTCACTTTATCCATTCTCGATACTCCACACATCCATCTCAACATGCTCATCATTAATTCAATAATTATATTGTTGAAAACGTATTACTGTGAATAAACACTTTCAACAATTTTTTTGTATTCCCATCTTTTGTATGTCCTTCCTGGAATGGGTTCGGTTTGGGATGGCATCCTGAAAGTGTCTAGTCATTTTGGGCCTTTACCCGGAAGATAAGAGCAAACAAAAGTGGCATACTTGTGTCTCTACCGATTTTTCTTCGCTTCCAATATTTGTATATTTCACTCTGAACCGAGGTACCGTTGACTCGGGCCCCGCCATTTCATCACCATTAATCAGCTTCGTTAAAAACCTATTGTTGCTTGAACAAAATGAAGCATTCCTCGCGGTGGCGAGTTAAAAGCAACATTATATTGTAACATTTTATGCAAATGAATGTTCGCTCAGCTTTCAGCCTTTCTAGGCACTTTGCAGGGAAATGTACAATAAAATGGGGCTGCCACAACTTTGCAAGGATTATACAGTGGGGGCCTAGTACGGCGTGTTTTTATCCGTCGCGGCGCGGCTTTTATGCTCTCTGTCCGAGTCATTAGCGGTTTAATGGATCCAAAGGCATTGTAACAGCTTATTAATAATCTGAATTGACTTCCGTGTCTTGACATCTTAAAGAAAGAAGCATTAAAGTCGATTCAATGAACTGAAAGCCATTCAGCAATAGGGAATAGATATGCCTGAACTTTTTTTTATTAACTTAACAGTTTATCTGGAAGTATACAAAAATATAATACTAACAATGAAAAAATAATCGGAATTGACCGCAACACAAACGAGATTAAACAAATATATCTGTCCTTCTCGCGAAAACGCCGTTTTCTATGGCAGCTTTGTAGGCGTCATAGTATTTGACGTCACAGTTTGTATCGGACTTCCTTTTCTAATTGTCAATTTTGAAGCTAAATAACTTCAGCAGTGATGCAAATATTTTAATAATTCTTTCTTAATTGTTTACTAGAGATAAGTAACTTAATTTGCAAATAAAAAAATTGCATGCATATTCCCTATTTGTGGCAAGTTTATCTGCACGTTTACGCATACCACGATATTAGTTCGGAGTCAGATATTGCTGAAAGCTAACTACAAACCGTGAGCGGACATAATCTGGGATTAACTAATGGAGAATAGCCTAGCACAGATCAGTGACCATAATTTCAGCTTAGTCAATCCGTAGGCAATTTGCAGGTGATGGAGCTACGTTGACAGTTCGCGGTAGGTGTAATGTTCTTAATGCATAAATTAATACCAGTAAATAAACGTATCGTACCTATACATGTTGTTTTTTTTTTTGAAGGATGGGAAATCATCAAATGACTTCTTCCGCTCTGGGTGGACCGGAAGGGCGTGTCAAACTCTTACTGACTAAAACCCATCCGTGTTCCTTCTAAAGTCAAAGTCAATTCATTTATTTCAACTAGATCATTAAAAGGCACTTTTGAACGTCAAATTTACAGTATCATTAAAATATAAGTGACTCTAGTTGTCCATTCGCAAAAAGTAGATTCTTATGGAGAAGAACGGACAAGAAACTCCATAGTTACTCTTTTCAAATATAAATTTTACAATATTTTGTATACATAGGTACATTGATCAATTGATTATGTTATGTGAGCACAATGCATCCAACATTACACTAATATAAAGCCCTTTGCGTTCCAGGGCCGCGGTGACTCTTTCGAACAAATTCCGCAACACCTATACATGGTGTAAACGTGAATCTCTGTTTGCCTAAGGGCTACAATCGCGTCTCGCATTCCGATCATGCACGAATATATTGTCATGTAATCTTAATAAAGAATGCTTGATACGTGGTTCGTAACCATCCGCGAATACCAAATAGTGTGCCACATACTATAGCAGCGGATGTTTCCAGCAATTTGGAGGGATGCGCCCTTAATACAGCCGGAACACATCAACGCTATACCACAAGACTACGCTTGCAAGGCGGAAGCACCCAAGGTTCCGGGTTTCGTCGCCTTATGAACTACTCCCAGGTTCTACGATACGAATGCAACACGAACTTTCCTCAAATCCAGATTCTCTTTATCCCAAAAACATAGTTACAAACTGTAATACTCGTACAACTCCGTCCTTATTATGATATCAAAATACACTAGCGAACTGAAATAAAAACATCGAACAGTCGGAAAGTTTAACTCCTCAAACTCGACGAAAAGAACAAAAGATATCCAGTAATTGACACCCGTCATAAAATAAAAAGGCGTAGGACGGGAAACTTTGGTTCCGAATCACGCAAAGTCCGAGTCGAATCGCTTGAAGTGGAGGGAACTTTTGACTCGGAGTGACAAACTGGCCCGCAAAGTTGGAGTGTTCGGAACACCCGTTAGGTAGACGTGGCCATTGTGATTGTATTGTGGAATTTGTACTGAGTATGGAATACCAAACAAGTTTTAGGTTTAACGTCATAAATGTCGCGGTTGTTCGTAATTTTAGCGTTGACAAAATAAATAGCTACAAAGTTGCACTGTATATAAGGTAAATTGAGAACTTTAGTTCCAGTTCAACATTCAAATACACAGCGGAAGTATTCTGATAAAACTAACCGTGAAAACGTAGATGAATTGAACTTGAAGTGAGCTGTCAATCTTTAGTATCTGTGACAACTCGCTTCAAGCTCACTTTACTTGAGTTTTTACGGTTACAGAATAGACCGGTGGGAGGTTTGTTAATAGCGTTATATCTCGTTATAGATGACTTGATACCGCACTGCAGCCTAAAATTAAAAATGACCAGTTTTTACACCCTGAAGTGGTGTGTAATTTTATTTGATTCGAAACATTTAGCTCACACTATCCACTGAACCAAATAACAGTCAAACCTACAAATAATGTAGGTTTCAACATTGACATAACAAACCAGTTTAGTTGATCATTGCCGGAGGTCCTAAATGCACAGGAATTTGTAACAATCGAATTGATTTGGACAGCCAATCAACGAACCGGGGTTGATTTGCCAAAACATGGAATGGTAGCTAAAAATTAACGAGAAATTCTATGTGAATTGAATCAGATATTAATGAAAATTTACTTTAAACTTTGACATGGAATAGCTTCTCAAGCGTAAGGTTTTGAAAGTTGGTGCTGCTAGACAAGAAAATATTCTGGATTATAAGAAATTTATGTTGGAAGGTGGAACGATTAGGTGATGTTAATCAGCGCAAAGATATGCTGGTGGATTAATCGATGCAGTCTTTCGTGGAAACAATGATGACGAAGTAAATATGGGTTCACATTTTATCGTGATCGATTAAAATTAATATGGCTTACAGATATCAAAGACTTCAGGCTGGTTTCTGAATTAAGTATTTGAAGTTGTGATCTTGTCCAACCCTACTTTAATGGCAGGGCAGGCTAGACAGTCACAAACACTCTACATCAAATTCCTCACACAGAAATCAGGGATTAGTTTTATTCTTTAACTTTAGGCCTACAAACTACGGCTCGGTATCTAATTTGAATGAAATGTAGGTCGCAGTACCAACTCAGTAAGTGTTGTCAAATCACGCGGTCACCTAGCACCGACTTAGATTGATACCCACTAAATAACAAAATTGTTTCCTCCAATTGATTCGTAAGACTTGCAGGATGACGACCATTATGTTATTTATGTGATATATTTTTCACTTTTGTTTTCCATGTGAAGATAATGTACCTAATATGTCACGGTAGCTGGATTTTGATTTGAAACTTTCATCTGACTGTGACTTCGTCCATACAAAAACGAATCTTATGGAACTTCCTTCTAGCAATGAAAGAAAAATAACTACTTGTTAGCAAACTAACAAACAGCTTTCATTATTAATTATTATAACTATACGTTGGTGCAGGTTAAAAAGCAGCAAGGGACAAACCGGATTATTCATAAAGAAGGACCAAAAATAAAGTAGAAGCAAAATAACTAGCATCTGGCTAACCAAACATGCCATTTATACCCAAACACTAAAACCAAAACTTGGATATCAGATACGCATCTGTCCCAAACTATTTGATTCGATTAGACCAAACATAGGAACACATCGAGGGCGTAAAATCCGCAAAATGGCATCGGACCTCAAAGTTTGAATCCTCCGCATTCCATTTGATCAGATTTCACTCCCGTTCGTGGCCTTTGCATACATCCGTAGGATTTACTAAGGCCGTGACCCAACATACGACATCCGAGTTTGTGGTCGCTTTGTCATTTCAAAAAAACTCTTTGGACGTGAATTGAGGTCGTGAACTGCTCTAACTTGTGAATATGTTCCGCTAACATAATATATCTTGTCATCTCGAATGGAGCACATTTGGCATCGTTCGGTGTGGAGTTTTCAATTTGTATAATGACTGCAGTTCGTTATGCATTGTGATACGCATTTGGCTGGATTTTATTGAAGTTCTTTATTGCTTTGTTGCTTAGAGCATTGAACTGAATTTGGTAGTTGAAAGTTTTGGCTAGTATGTGCAAACACATTGCCTCGAGAATTTCTCATCTCCTAACAATATCACATAGATACTTGCAGCATCCAGATAATTTAATTTTACGATTATACCCGGAACAAGAATGCTGCAGTTATTTCTATACATACAACTGCATACATTGCGGCGCAGTGGTATACTAACAGTAAGTTCTATTAATCCAGAACTTCTTTGCAGACACTTTTCGTCTGCTTGCAAATTCGGGTTACGAGAAACAAAATGGACCAAATGTAAATCGTGATTTTAATCTGTCGAGACATCGCCAGCGCAGCAAATATTCAAAAGCGAAAACCAACATAGCATTTTTATCGTCTGATTTTTAAATAAATTCAACAAAATTTTAGTTGGAGCGTGACTTGGCATGCAAAATGTCTGTATAGCTATATTATTTTACCGCTGAACAGTCAAGTTTTTTACAGACCTAAGAGCAATAGAAAATAATCGTTTCGGCATATTTTTACATAAATTTATTGGTTGAAATGGAAAACGATAAAAGGCTTTTAACGAACACGATTTGGGGCTTCCAACTTTATTAGTGACGTCACTAAATTCTCAACGAATTTCAGCATTCAACAGTTTTGTTCGATTTAAAAAGTACACTTAAAAAGCGTTTATACTCATGCAACTTCCCTTTCTAGAAAGGCAATTTCAAATAAAACTTGTAAAATATTCCAACAACTCTTTTAAAGTCATCACGGAACCATTAACTTATTTTACTGTAACTCTACTGTTAAAGTACCTTAATGCCAGTGTCTTCACCCCGAGACTGACAACTGTGGACTGTAAATCACGCTGGAAGAAAATAGAATGTTCAAATGTTTGCTGGTATTCTAGCATAGCCGGTAGCTGGTATCTATTTGGAAGCAGCGCTGTATATCGTCCTTATCGAAGGAACACAATATTAGTAATTTATAGAGGCCATTGTGTTACGGGGTGCGAAATGGCTTGGATATTCTTGGGTGTTTCGGCGCAACTTAACACGTATGTACTGTTGAGGCTTAAAGTTTGCTATGCAGAACTATCTTGGCCTTCGACTGGCAAATTATGTGGACAAATAGCAGCCGAGCCTTCGGCGCTGTTACGGCTTATCCAAAATACTACGAACCTGGCCCGTTTCCAACGATTTTTTAGTATCGCCACCGTTTTGAGATTAATATGTGTTCTTTTTTATGAGATGTGCCATGCGTGAATTCTGCGATGGTTGATTTGTTCAAAAACATTACAGCTGAATTTATAGAATTTTTGTAAGCCCTTAAAATCTAATCTAAGTATTTCTATGACCGTTGAATTCCGGGCTCTCAATTGTTCTGGTAATAAAGAGCTTCTCTAAATCAAGCGCTTTCGTGATGCATAACGTGGTCCCATATTCTCTTGCATTTTCTCAGTTAATATATCTTTTAAACGACTTTCTTTGCTGCCCGCTGCGGCGTGGGTATAAATCGCATACCACTTTTTACATCGTTCTTTCGTCCCTCCGCTAGATTTAAAAGACTCTATTAACAGAAAGTGTCTTATAAAAATATTACAAAATTTTTTATGTGACACGTAATTTTTAAGACAAAACGCGTGTATGTTTTGCCTTTGTTTTTAAGGCAAACAGGGGTAATGTTTAACAATTTATTTTCCGTAATATGGTGTGTTAGGTATAAAATTTGGCGGGTATTGATCACGATAGCTTTGAAATATTAGTGTTGTTCTTTCATATTAGCATTTTATCATACATATTGAAAGTAAAACATATTGATAAATTACAGTAGTTTATCAATCTGATAGTCTAATACTTTCCATGGATAACGTAACGAATGCTGATTTGTGGTTCTTTGTTCCGAATAGTTGTTAGTAAACAGGGGGCTAGGCGCGGGCTTGCGGACGGCGAGCATTGGGTGGCTTGCTGTTCGATCACCACCAGGCCCGAGTCGATGGCGTTTTGAGACCCACGCGCGCCTCAAAGAGATGTCAGCATAGGAGACGGGGCCCGCTAAGGCCAGAGCCTGCCCGGGTTGCGGAATTTGTTCGAAAGACTCACCGCGGCCCTGGAACGCAAAGAGCTTTAGATGGAACACGGATGGGTTTTAGTCTGGAAGAGTCTGGCACGCCCTTCCGCTCCACCCAGAGCGGAAGAATATTTGATGATTTCCCTTCCTTAAAAAAAACAATCAATGAACCCTGGGCTGCCTAGCCTTTTCCCATCTATATTTTGGTCGGGTTTCAGTTTAAGCGGATGCAGCGGGGGGACTAGTTTATAAATGCAACGACTGCCTATCTGATCGCCACATCCCAAGTAACTACGTAACACTTTGGCAAGATTAAAATGAAATAAATAAACATATATATTCGGTCGTAAAAGAATAGCACCATCCCATCACTTCCCATGGGTGTCGTAAGAGGCGACTAAAGGACCAAAGAACGGGCAGTAGCATTCTCTGTGCATTGCAACAACTACACTGCAACGCCAACCAGCCTGCCAAGCGTGGCGATTATGGCTACCCCCCCCCCCATGGGGGAGGCCCATGTCCAGTAGTGTACGTCATTCAGCTGATAATTCAATATTAAGAAAATATTTTTTATGAAATCAAATTACTTGAAAAGCATTATGCTGGCATGGGTTTGAGCATTATGCTCTAAAACTTCGACGGTTCATTCTTTGAAGAGCAAAAATATACCCGAAAGTATTTTGTCTACCTACGTTCACTTGATCTGATATAATTTTCAGATTACCCTGTAATGACTACCTTTAGTGAAGCCCATTTATTCACATGACTCGCGAAATGTGTCAACGTCCCCATTATAATATTCATGCCATTGATTATTCCAGATTTTACACTTTTTTCGCGTTTTTCGGTATATTTTAACATCATGTCATCGTGGGTATGAAAAATTCGAGCTGTAGGATATGAGGCATTTTGTTAGTTTTAGTTTGTTCTGTAGGTCATTATTGTAGGAATAATGACCTACAGAACAAACTAAACTATATACTATTATATTTCGAGTGAAAACTACTGAACAAGTGGTTATGAAACTTTGCAGCAATACAGCGTACCAGTACTTCGCCCACGACTTCGTCTGCTCGTTTTTTTACGAATTTCAAATATAGGGTTTGTTTCCAATGTCTCTTTTGAGTAGGTAGTTGGAAAATTCAGTTTTCAAACATCCCTACGCTAATTTATTAATGTACACACATTTAACAAATAGATAAGAAGAAGGGAACAGAAAAATAGGTACAAAGATGATGCTTATTTCTAAAGAAATCTCTTCCAGCATACCTGCGAAAGGAAAATTGAATATGCAGACATCGTATGTAAAACTTTAAATAAAACTATACATGACTAAATTTAATAAATCAATATCACATTAATACATGCTACTCAAATAATTACATTATATTATATATATATATAAGATAAATAAAATGAAAAAAAAAATGAGACTGAGGAGGAAGTAGAAATTCAAAGCCGCTGCTGGCTCAGTGTTAGATATTCATAAGAACCAGAAGACCAGAAATATGTCGAAGTATTTCCGGGGCTGGGAATGTAAGCGGTAAAGATTCACAAGTACCGGGATATCAGAATCATGAAGATGTATTTCCTGGGCTGGAATATATATTTCGAATTCGCTATGACCCTTAGGCGAATTCATTTCTCTTTGGATTCAGTTCTAAATGTCACGCAAACGAAGTCGTGGGCAGAAGCTAGTATAAGATAAATAAAAGGTACACAGGTATACAACTTTAAAACATCATTTGAACAATCTCCACAATAATTCTTTGTCTGTTTCGTGGGTGCGAAACAAACACAAAATGTCATAAACACCATAGCATCCAGAACCAAAACGACAGCCATTTTTACCGCCCCCATGATGTAGGCAATATAAATGTTTGTTCCTTTTCCGACACCCACGGATAATAGCCGTGACTCATTAGCTATGTAGCTGGGACTGCTGGGAACTACGAAACATGTTAACACTGACATGACTGAATCGTTGGGCTAGTTGGGAGTTGTATTAACTATTAAGTGATATTGGATTTCTCTGGTGGATAGAATTCGCAACGAAGTCCTCCCCCAGAGAACTAAAGTCACCGACATTGCGCGTAGAATGAGCATGCTGAAGTGGAAGTGGGCCGGCCATGTCTGTAGACGGAAAGACGGTCGATGGAGCAGACAGGTGTTAGAGTGGAGACTGCAAATGGGGAAGCGTAGTGTTGGACGCCCTGCGGCACGATGGATCGATGATTTGAAGAAGGTGGCTGGCAGCGGATGGATGCAGACCGCTCAAAACCGGGATTGTTGGCGATCTTTGGGGGAGGCTTACGTTCAGCAGTGGACGGCAATTGGCTGATATGATGATGATGATGATATTGTATTTTGCATTATAATACAACATACTGAAGATCATAAGACTTAAAATCAGCCAAAGGGCAATTGAGAGGACTATGTTCGGAGTTACCTTGCGATGATCGAATCAGAAATGAAGATATCCGCAGGAGAACCGAGAGTACCGACTGAGCCCAAAGGATCGCCAAACTTAAAGTCACAGTGGCTCGGACATATTGCTCGCAGAACAGATAGTCGATGTGATCGTAAAGTTTTAGATTGGCGCCCGCATACCAGAAGACAAAGCGTTGGAAGACGTTCCGCGATGTGGACTGATGACCTGGTGAAGGCTGCGAGAATCCACTGGATAAAAGACGCATACGTTCCCGCGATCCCCGGCGTAGGTGGGAGATGGAACACCGGGATGGTTTTAGTCAGTAAGGGTCTGACAGACCCCTCCGCCCGCCCCAGGGCGGAGGACAACCACGAGGATTTCCCCCCGACATAAAAAAAAAAGGGCTTGGACATAGGCCTGCCCCTTTCTCAAAGTACTGCCCCAAAATGGCCGTCAATAACACAAGATCTGGAAAAATGGAAAGAGGGAAGAAGGGCCTCCGCTCTGTACCGGAACTGTACTGGGTCAAAATAATAATAATGTTGAAGAAGGTTTTCTGAAAGGTTTTTGTTGTTTCAGGTTTACTGGATGAGGCCTGTCAGATATGAAAAGTAACTGGTGGAATTTCTATATGTCTGTTACCCTAGTTTTAGTGCATTTTCATCTGAGAGTAAAGTTCGTGAAGTTTCTTGCACGTTCTTCTCCATAGAGATCTACGATTTGGAACGTGCAAATAGCTTCACCTCTTTGACTGACCGACCTTGATAAAAAGTACCTGTAAATGGTTTAGTTGAAATAAATGCATTGATTTTTGAGATATTTCTTTCATTTATTCATTCGGAATCTTAGCAGACCGGAATTTCAATTGGGTACTCATTAGTGGCAATGGGCTGTAAAACATATGTATTTCACAAAATCGACGAATACTTTTAAACTCTGCTCACCCTTTAATAAAGAGCAGACGTTATGTTTTTTTACAGAACAGGTTACCAATATACTAAAATAAACACCTCCATCAAATCTATTAATACTCCAAAACTGGATATTAATCAAAGCCTATTCCAAATTAAATACTTTAGGTTAATGATATCAGATTGAATTACCATTGACTACTCGTTAGCCGAGAACAAAACAATATTGGTTAATCGGTTACGGTAATGTATATAAACATTGCTAACATTAGCCCTCGTGCTAGTCTAAATGGTGTTGCGGAAAATTATCTGTTTGGTTTTCTATAATAAATGTGTTTAAGGGATTTTTTTGTTAATAACACCGTAAAACTTTAAGGCTATTATTGGATGTTCGCTAACTAGACAAAATTACATAATAGAAAATAGCTGGTTACAACAAGTCCAAACGTTTCCGACCTCAGACCACTCAACAATGACTTAATGAAACTTCGACCCAAAGTAAACAACGACTATACTACGACTACGACTGTTCTGTATGGTGTTGGACGGAAAAGAATAGCACTATCCCATCACTTCCCGTGGGTGTCATAAGATCCGGCTAAGAGACTCACCAGAGAATGGGCAGCAGCAATCTCTGTGCATTGCAACGGCTACACTGCGATCGCCAACCCGCCTGCCAAGCGTGGCGATTATAGCAATACCCCTTGGGGGAGGCCTATGTCCAGCATTGGACGTCTTTCGGCGGATATGCATATGATGATGATGATGATACTACAACCATCAGTAACGTGCACTGGAGATATGTAGATAACATTCAAGCTCCTGAAACTCTTTCAAATCGGAAACTATTAAATTCAGTCTTCTCCAAATAAAATAAATAAATTAAATAGGCTCTCCCGAGTTGCATCACTACACCGGGTTCCCTATTTTTCTCATTGCTATAAACTGGAGGTTTTGAGGTCGTTAGTGAATAATATACTTCTAGGCAAGCATGCTCCATAGTTGACACATCGTCTAATAACTGGTGAAAAGCAAGTGTAACAACAAAAAAAAACTGCCTCAATTCCACCTTTTTAAAACCTCTGCAGTCACACTAATATTATAAAGGCGAATGTTTGTGAGAGTGTGTGTGTGTGTATGTTTGTTACTTCTTCACGCACAAACGGCTAGACCAATTTTGATAAAATTTGGTATGCAGGAAGCTGACACTCTGGATTAACACATAGGACTTTTTATTCCGGGATTGTGATCCCTTCAGATATTTTTTAACATTCACCCGGAGTGTCTGATAAACCGCGGGAAACACCGGGCGCAGCTAGTAGTAGATAATAGGAACCTATTAGATTCATTTACTACATAAAATCATCCCACAAAACAACTCATGTGACCACAATTTACTTGGACATTAGGAACAGTCTATTAAGGTCAGGACATTATCCTTGTAAATCACAGGACGGTCCAGAACTAATAACATTAAACTCTGCTGCCTCATAAAAAAGATGGCCTTGTTATTACTGGTTGGCTGTGGGTGTACTTGCTCGGGCTGAGATTTGGTATAATAGATATTACCTACTGTGCAAAGAGATTCACATACCTCGGAAGCGTGGTGTTTGTAAAGAAGAGACCTGAGGTTTTAGATAAGTGATACCTCTATCAGCGACAGCATGTCGATAGAGATGGACAAAAAGTAAAAAAAAAATATGGAATTGACAAGCGCAATCGAAATGTCACACGATCAACCCTATAGGCTCCGCGCAAACGGGTCACCAACAGCCACAGCCACCGGTGGCTGTCGCGCGCCACGTCCTCTGGTACCGTGCAAACGAAGGTGGCTGCCGCAAATGTCTGCGTTTTTAAGTAGCAAACTGGCCAAGAGCGAGTCAGACTCGCGTGCATAATTCCAAACGAATCTCATTTTATAACATATTATTTTAACACTATATACTTCATATACTTTTCCTGTAATCTATAGGAAAAGAACTAATATCTGCGTTGTTTTCAAAATTTTAAGCTCAATAGTTTCGGATATATTGGCGGGGGGGAATGATCATTTTCATCCTATTTCTTGAATAACTTCAAAACAATTTATTTAAAAATTATGAAATAAATGTAATGGTAGTACTTACAATAAGTCTCTTCATTTGATATCACACGGTACAGTTTGACGAAAACTTTTGTCCCCCAAAAGTGACGTCCATACTCTAAATTTATTATTTTACGCAACGCGTCTGTGTTTGAATCACAGAAATTCATGTGTGTACTAAACTTCAACAGAATCGGTCAAGTTCATTCGGAAAAAATTGGCTGTGACAAACAGATAGACATCAGATAGATTCCGTTTTTTATGGATGGTCGAAACCCTAAAAACATCAGAAGAAAGTGTACGGTTCCAATTGGTCGTCTCCCATAGAGAAAATCAACCTTTTAAGCAGTAAAAAAATGAAATAGGCCATTCAAATAAAGCCGTCGCAAGTTGCAAACATTCCAAAGATACTTGCCTCCTTTTTCTATAAATAACATTCTAAACTTCGATAGAATTGCTCGCCTGCCAGGGGACATTCGAACGAGCACAAACAAAAATCTAAAAATATCCCCTCTGGCCACAGTATTCAAGGTATAATTATGTATAATAAAAATGGAAGCCCGGCTTTTAAACCATACTTAATGAGACTTGGTTTCAATAACAGCTTCAGTGGTATGGCTGCTTTTAATAATCCGATATCATTAATTAACAAAATATTATTATTTTTTGTTTTTAATTCTCTCAACTCAACTCACCGGAGGCCATCACTATACAACTAATTAGGATTGTTTTCCTACATCTATCACTTTCTTAAATAATATTATATAAATATATTTATAAGGTCTACCTTACTTAATTCCCAAGTGTCGCCTGCGTCGGGGGATTGAGCGCTGATGTCTGAAATACAGATATTTTATATACATATAGTTCAGACACAGATGTCCAATATCTAAACATAGAATTAAGTGTGTGCCTAAAAGTGATCTGAAACTTGTTCATGTCGATGTGCTATTTGACAGATTAAGTTTCTTTGGTTTTAACATGGCTGTAGTGGTCATTGGACGGTTCCTAGTATCTCTACGTTTCGTAGGATCTCGTACAAATATTCTACTATTTTTGACAAAATTGGTTGTCTGTAAAGTCGGTTTACGGACGATAGTTTAACGTGACAACGTCATAACAAAACATTGTTGAAATGATGGTAACGTTACAATGAGTCATCCTTTTTCGTGCATGCAGCCGGCGTTCATCGATTTATTAGACGTTGTCACGTCAAAAGTCCTTCAACTTATTGATTTCCTAATAAAAAGCCACCCAAACAAATATTTTGGCAAAATAAACACTCTTTCTTGCCATAAAATTGCATTAAAACTTAAACCTTTTTTATTCCCGCCAAAAACGCTGTCTGCCATTTTGGTGACGTCATTCTGTTATCTAAGCAAAACAGTCGTGAACGACCGGCATTCATTCAACATTATTCCATAGACTAATGATAGCTGTTTAGACTGAATGACAGAATATGCCACGTTATATATAGATTAAAAATATCGACTTATCGTGCTTTCATGACTTAATGACTTAAAATCAGAATATTTATGTAAATTTTATCAAATTTTATAATTAATTTTTCACTACCGAAAGTATCCTATTGATTAGGTATGTATTGTTTCAATATTATAAATGTTAAGGATCAATAAAAGTCGATTTAGAACAGCTTTAACTCTTATTTTGTCACTTGCTTCCGCTGGCAGCTCCGCCTGCGTGAGAGACGAAAATGGATAAAAAGTATTCCTCATATTATGTCCAACTCCAAGAGATGGTCTACCCTCATGCCAAGTTCTATACCAATAATATCCGGTAAGACGTGAAGAGATAAAAAAACAATTTTGTATTAATTATCACATTAGTTACGATTAGGGATGTAGGTGGACCAAAACCTGCTGTTGTCATATGACGTGCTAATGCCATCCAATTCCGATGATGTAAAAGGGATTGTGCCATTCACTATGTATAGCTCTGTCTCTCTCTTAGAGTAGAATTTAAGATTTCATAAAAGGGCCCCTGAACGCAATAGCTTTATAGAAAATATAAGCCCCCCTTAACCTTGAAAAATATATAAAATAAAGACACCTAACTAATCTTCACAAAAGCTATTTAATAGCGTGTTAATGTTTAGCACTTACAAGCATACTACGTTAGAGAAGAAATATTGCCTATTTTTGGGAGCGAATTGCCGCTGGTCACAGATGGGCTTTACAACATGGCCGGACCCTCAGAACACGGAACACAGTACCGGTTGCGACCAGAGAAATTATTGTTAGAAATATTCGTGGTCAGACAATAAGGAGTTTGACTGGATTGAGATGGAGGTCATTGATTGGGTTTGAGAAGTTTGTACGTGTACCAAATTCCATCGGAATGGGATCAGTAGATTTGGAGAAAATTCGCTGCGACAGACGAGTGATCGAATTAGGGTTTTGTGTTCCCAAATAGACGTTCTGAATCCTTAAACAAACGGAGTCAAGATCGTTTTAAAATCAATTGGAAAACAGAGGCAGCACTAATGGCGTGTAACGTCACTCGCAAGTAACATCATAGTAAATTTGCACATACGACGTTTTGCATGACAATAATAACTTCAAGACGGTGTAACTTCTCTTCTCTCTTCTCTTCTCTCTTCTCTTCTCTCTTCTCTTCTCTCTTCTCTTCTCTCTTCTCTTCTCTCGTCTCTTCTCTCTTCTCTTCTTATTTTTCACATAACTTACTATTTCAGTAACGTCTTTCAAATAAGTATTCGTTCATTTTGATTTTAGAAAGTTGTCAAATACCATTTTGCGTTAAGCACAAGTGATATCCAAAACTGAGTTGTCACGGCCTATCAGTTTGTATGAGTAAACGGTGACACTCCCGGATGCAATTGGTTCGTCTGGAAAGTTTTGCAACACTGTCTCTGTGGCCACTGTGGCGTCTCGATGCTCTGTGGCCGGTCCAAATGTTCCTGTGTTAGAACGAAGTAAGGTCCTTATTGCAATTGTAGGCTATTTATATCTCTGAATTATTGTTACGAGTATTGTTATCACCTTGGTATTGTTTTACAAGGGCGATGACCGTGAGAAGTTTTGGGTACGGTTATACGGGTGTAGAAACTTATGAGATAAGTTTTGCATACGAGTTCTTGTTACTGTATGATTTTAACAAGTGTTTTGTTTTATGAGGATCGTTTCATTGATATTTTGATAACTATGTTGAGAGTTCGTAGGATATAAAAGGTGGAGACGACGATACGACAATAAATCAAAACACTGGCAATACTAGTTCAAACTAATATGTTGTCTTTTATCACAGAGTTGATGTCACTAACTGCAACAGACTGCTTGGAATATTTTGTCAGAATAGTAGTCACTATCTTTGACTAGTTAGTTTTTTTTTGACGTTTTATGTAATTGGAAAGTTTATTTTTAATTTCGGCGTATGAACCAGTATTGCCAGTGTTTTCATTAATTGTCGTAACGTCGTCTCCACCTTGTATATATGACACCGGAAAATTGTAGACCCCGTTATATTGTAATAAATCTTTATTAGATTATAATTTCTCGATATATTATGAAAAAATCGTTTTGTATGCAATAAATCCCATTCAAATTCAATAGTTTCGAATATATCCGTGCCTTATTAAGAAAAAATTGTTTACGATTTCACGCGATATTTTACAATCTTACGGCGATTGCAATTTTCCGGTGACATATACAATGCGTGACAGAATAAACGCAATACCTCTTAAGGGGTCATTATACTCATCTTATGAACAACTTTTACCATGAGACCAACCCCGAAATCGCCAAAAAAAAATGTCAGCATCGGTCCCATAGTAAAACTTGTTCATAGGTAATGATAAGTACAATGATCCCTTGTGAGGTACGTTAGACGTTGTAAACACGCTTATTTAAATACCGTACATAGGAACACAAAGTGGCGGGTTCTTTTTCTGATAAGGAAATCTTCCATGAATGTTGTCATTAATTTTAAACAAAACTGCTGTGGTATATTACGATACACCCACCAATTACTGGGTAACGACCCAGTTACTGGGTAACAACCCAGTTAATGGGTTGTAGAGGTACATAAGATAAGCAGTCGTTTCATATAAAATACTGAAGTCACCCCCAGCATACATAGTTAGAAAAGGCTAGGCAGATTGACCCAACTTTCAAGACTGGGTCTAACAATAGAAATCATACTATAAGCTGTACACTTAAAGTCAATTTACAACTTAAATCAGTTTAAGCAGCAGTTAAAATCATTTTTGATAGAAAAGTGCTATTACACCCTTGATGAGTTTCTCTGTGACACGTACAACTAGACTTTAATATTATACTATTTTTTTTTGACATTATATTTATATTTTTGACATTTGTATGGAAATTAGCAATATTTTATTTTTAACATTGGATGGGTAATATTTTTAATTTGACATTATGATTTTTGACATTGTAGGTAATGGATGCATCTATTTATTTTTGATTTTAAATTCATATTTGACATAAATCTTTTTACAACATTTTATTGACATGATATTATATTTTTGACATGTGTAATGGTAGACTCATAATTTATTGTTACGATATTTATTTTATTTTTTATTTTTGACATATAACTTATAACAAGGAATTGCTAATGTTGTACTTTTTAATGAATTTATTTTGGTTACCGTAATGTTATAATAATCTGTAGACTGTATAATTTTTTGTTTCAATAATATTTTATAGTGTTTGTATTGTAATTCTTTTAATTTTAAATTGATAATTCAGTGTAAAATTTCGATACAATGTAAAAATTGTTAATGAAATAAATGAAATGAAA
>NDFZ01005132.1:269162-280605 GCA_002192655.3 Mamestra configurata
TTTTTTTTGACATTATATTTATATTTTTGACATTTGTATGGAAATTAGCAATATTTTATTTTTAACATTGGATGGGTAATATTTTTAATTTGACATTATGATTTTTGACATTGTAGGTAATGGATGCATCTATTTATTTTTGATTTTAAATTCATATTTGACATAAATTTGATTTGATTTTATATTTGACATAAATCTTTTTACAACATTTTATTGACATGATATTATATTTTTGACATGTGTAATGGTAGACTCATAATTTATTGTTACGATATTTATTTTATTTTTTATTTTTGACATATAACTTATCACAAGGAATTGCTAATGTTGTACTTATTAATGAATTTATTTTGGTTACCGTAATGTTATAATAATCTGTAGACTGTATAATTTTTTGTTTCAATAATATTTTATAGTGTTTGTATTGTAATTCTTTTAATTTTAAATTGATAATTCAGTGTAAAATTTCGATACAATGTAAAAATTGTTAATGAAATAAATGAAATGAAATATACGACTATAAATCATTGTTCTACGTGATTTCGGTCTCCTGATAAACTGCTGCTCAATAGGATCTTATCAGTACACTTGATGAAATTGGATATAATATTATGTAATTAATAGCTTCCAAAAAGATTCTCAAACCTCTTTTCAGAACAAAATCTAAGGGGATCTTCAATCTTATCAAGTATTTTGGTTGACTGACTATTTAATAAGAATCTATTGGATTTGTCAGTGACAGGACACACCATATGCGATGGTATTAAGGGCACTTCAATATGAGGGTGTTCGCCAGCCAAGCGTAACATGGCGGACAAAATACTGCGGGGAAATAACTAGGAGCATTGTTAGTTTGCTTATACAAATTTTAATCAATTGTATTGGTTTGATGAGTTAGTTACTAAATAGTGTATAGGAATGTTTGTGGCATTCCTTCACAGAGTCATTATCAGAGATCAGAATAATATCTAATAATAATAATAATAATATATCTTGGGACAACTCACACATGGTCATCCGATCCCAAACTAGGCAGAGCCTGTGCTATGGCAACCAGACGACTGATAAACATACTTATATATTTCTAAATACATACATATTATAGATAAATTACACCCAGACACAGAACAAATGATCATGCTCATCACACAAAGATTTGTCCTGGGTGGGAATCGAACCCACGACCTCCGGTCTAGCAGTCAGGGTCACTGGTTAGTGACCCTGACTGCTACCCCCTGACTGCCTATTTGACTGGCCTGTTGGTCGAGTGGTTACTCGACCAACAGGCCAGTCAAATAGGAATAGGTAGACTATATTTACCTAATATTCGTGGAAGTAAGTAACATAGAGTTGATAATACCTCCCGTAAAATCCCGGAATCATAAATGGAATCATGACAATTAAAACCCGGGATTATAAAAACTTGAACTGGACTTTGAGTATAGTTACAAAATATTGATTTGAAGAATCGAAAGAAGAAAGAGTTGTACGGAAACAAAGCTATTTATTTTTGCAGTTTTAGTAGGTACGGAACTCTAAAAACATTACAAGATTTTTCATTACAATAATTTTGTTCAAATGCGCGCAATCAGTAATTTGCAATTTCTTACATCCCGCGATAGGAATCCATAAAAAAAATAAAAATAAAGAGGTACACTGTATGTTTATAAGGACGTACTGATTAAAATATTCTGCCTAGTCTACTTCCAGTTTTGTCACATGCAGCTCAGAACTAGGTTTTATGTGGAGTGACTGAAGATCAGGGCTCCAGAATCCAGTAACTGAGTAACACGATACTGCTTGGTAAGACCGGTGTCAGATTTTTTAGATTAGCCGTAACTGCCAAAGCTCTACAAATGAACAGCCGGGACGCTCAACGTGCTTTCCGAGGCACGGAAGAATAACAGTATGTTAAGAAGGTCACCCGTCCACGGACGGACCTCGGCAGGCGTTGCTTAACCTTGAATATCGACCCGTGCGGCGTGACTAATTTTGCCATGAGCTCCTCAAATATTCGTATTGATAGAAATTTATACTATCGCTGACTGTCCTTTTTATATCAATAACCATACATTTAGCATATTATAGACAAAGGGAGCAAGTTAAGTGAGAAAAATTATGTAATTGGTCTAAAAAAACCGGCACAGTCGGACTCGCGCTCGAAGGGTTCCGTACCATTATCTATAAAAACGGCAGAAAAATCACGTTCGTTGTATGGGAGCCCGTAAATATTTATTTTATTATATTTTTAGTATTTGCTGTTATTGCGGCAACAGAAATACATCATCTGTGAAAATTTCAACTGTCTAACTATCACGGTTCATGAGATACAGCCTGGTGACAGACGGCAGACATACAGACGGACGGAAAGCGGAGTCTTAGTAATAGGGTTTTACCCTTCGGGTACGGAACCCTAAAATTATTTAAGTGGTCTAAAAAATTGTTGTAAAGTAATTACGAAAGAGTATCTCTTGATACACAGCATCCTAAAACTTAAAAGGAACACTGAAATATTTTGAAAGATGAGATTTCGAAATAAATCTTCAACTTCTTAAACTAGCTATTCATTCTATTCAGGAGCATTCCCTAGTGAAATTGTACTTATTTTAATAAAACAGTGTTTTCATTTAATTAACATGGATTTGATCGTGAATGAAGTGATCGTGAGTGAGTTAATTAAGGTGAGAGGGCCTTCCAGTAAATTTTAAGTGTTCGCATACGCATCTCAGCCGCAATCTGCCTCAAGCCTCAATCTCCAAAC
The DNA here is from genome assembly GCA_002192655.3 of Mamestra configurata. NCBI lineage: Eukaryota > Metazoa > Arthropoda > Insecta > Lepidoptera > Noctuidae > Mamestra > Mamestra configurata. The sequence goes on from NDFZ01005132.1 coordinate 271,924, forward strand.
ATTTTTGACAGATTCCGACTGACATGCGAATGCAAACGTTGCTTAAAAAACTTTTTTATAAAAAATACAACCAACTTCCAAATAAAAAACACTCCAAAGTATAAAATAACCTTAAATTTCGGAAGTCGGTATTATTTAAAAAATTTTAGTGGTGATACCCCACAACTAAGTGTCCTTATTCCCATAATGAGTGGTTGTACTATTTGCTGTCCAGGAGTTACTTTGTGTGCCTTTTCAGTCCAAGACCAGACCAGCTCATAGTTAAATATCTACTTTGCTTTGGTACTAGATTGATTTTAAGTTAAGGAGGTCACTGGTTTATCTTTGAAGTTCACCGTCCAATGCAAATGCATAATTGACGGAATGATAGAATAACAAATATACAAATAAAAAAAAACATACAGTCGAATTGAGAACCTCCTCCTGAAGTCGGTTAAAATAGTAGAATTGACACTAAGATGAACAGTATTTTACAACATACAATTTTGCACAATGATATAAAATCACTGGCATGACGTATAATAAAGTGCATTGCAAATATTCCAATAAACTGTAGCGGTGTATAATTTGTGGTTACAATTCTGTCCACAATATAATAACAAAACCTACCTGCTCATATCATAAAACCAAAAGACCATTCTGTTTAATTTCCATGAAAACAGTACACCGGTTTTTACAACACACTATTCGAAATATATCTTTTCGGATAATATATCAGTGATATTATGCGGAAACATTTTATGGACGCATTACGTAATGGGGTCCGACGATATTTTATTCTAATACATAAATGTCCGTGCTGGCCAGTTAGTAATGGGTATGTATGCGGTTCGTATTGGGATGTCGTGGTGATGCCTGTTTTTACCTGGGTATGTTCTATTTTTAACTTTTGTTTTTTGATGTGAAACATCTATGGCCGCGGGTAAAACTGATTGTTAGCGTGGCGACGCATGCCATGGCGACCCGTCACCATGCTATACGATGGTATATATACAGTCTTCTTTTTTTTTCATTATGCCATATTTAGTTCCTGTCGCAATCTGTTCTTTTATGCATATTACTTGTACAAAATAATGTCGATGTTTTACATGTCAGGCGTTCTGTGACGGCTCATAATTTCTTTTATGTTTTTCTTTTTTTTTTAAATGATAAATACCGTTTAAAATTAGAATCGTATTAGCTCTGGCGTATTTGTATCCAATGCCTAAAAAGCTTTGCTTCGGGCTCCAAAAACCTCAATGTCCATGTTGTTGTTGTTGACAGATTTCGACTGAGATGCGAATGCAAACATTGCTTAAAACTTAAAAGAAATTGGCCCTCATGTGTTACCCATATGGGCCTCATATAGGTCCATACGCTACCTTTATTTCCAATCTCAACGATAATGAGTCGTTTTCGCTAATATCATCATCACAATAATTATGAATGGCCTTTATCCAAATTATTTGAGTCGGAGCAAAACTGTCTTCATGTTTTTTTCCATTCGTCTCTGTTTCTTTAGTAGTCCCTCTTTCTGGCAATACAATCGTTCACACAGTAACATCCATTGGTACTTCGATCTTTACCTGTTCCAATAGGCATTCATACAATTCCTTTTCTAGACTTTTTCTACATTTCCATCGCTGGTGATTGTGATCATCCGTCCTTAACTGAGTGCCACAAAACAAAACTTGACTTTGACTTTGACTTTACCCTTTTCAGTCCTAAAAACTCGAAATTTGAATTTCATTGCTGTGAAACTTTTATTTTTTATCGTTTGTGTGTTTTACTGCATGCAGTACAGTCGGTATTGCTGTTGGTACTTTTCGAAGCACTTTATCACTTTGAGGTTTTTTTCTCTCAACTGATTGCGTTTTGAAGTGATCTCGTGCGTAAACGCGCTTGACGATCAGTCGGCAGTTTGTGCCGGTTTCATAGCGTAAAACCTTATTTTTGATAGCGTGTGATGTTTGGGGCAGTTAAATATTTATTATTTGGTATGGCTCCATGGTAAGGGTATACGTACGATTCCCGATTTTTCCATTTTACGTGATTGAATGAAAATATCGTTTACTGGAAATCTCTCTGAGATAATGATTATGTATGTGAACTGGCTTATTATGGCTTACATATAGTATTTCTATCTATTATAAGCACAAGGATGGGAAATCATCAAATGACTTCTTCCGCTCTGGGTGGAGCGGAAGGGCGTGTCAGACTATTACCGATTAAAACTCATCCGTGTTGCTTCTAAAGTCCTTTGCGGTCCAGGGCCGCGGTGACTGTTTCGAACAAATTCCGCAACCCTGGCAGGCTCTGGCCCTAGCGGGCCCCGTCTTGTCTATTATAGGACCTAGCAATCCAATTTAAAAACATATCTCCATAACATTCACAAAACATAGGTATGTAATCAATACGAAATCGTAAATAACAGTAAGTTGAAAAAACAAACAAAACAATACCTAACCGACACACGATCCAATAAACCTGGATATCCATATTGAAACAAATGTCAGCCATCAGAAAAATTGCGATGAGCACATAAAACGATGCGCCGATATCATAAATGACAGGTTACACGACATGGTTATAACATACCCACAGACATATACAGGTACAATAATAGTATGTTACAGTTGGAGCTATTTCCTAGTTCTAGTACTGATGAGAATCAATGAAAATTGCCTTAGAGCTCGTTGTCACGTTTATTTAGTACAATTTTATAATAATAATGTAAAATATAATTTTACCCTAAATGATTGTGGACTTGAAGAGGCTATTAGAATAAGGGTTCTACTACACGCTCAATCTTGCATGCACAAACAGTTTGTGCAAAAATTATCGTAACAACTGCATGGTGTCCACACGAGAGCGAATTGCATGCACACAAGTTTGCGTTTTAATATTGTACTGTCTTCACGTAACATGCTTAATTGTACAAATCGATTTTGTACAAACTAGCGTTATGTGCAAGCCATTTGTGCGGTATACCGTTTTGCAATCTTTATGCACATGTTTGCTTTACAAACAAGAATTTGTGCAAATAAGATTGAGCGTGTAGTCAAAGCTTAAAACAAAATCAGACATTTATCACATGACTTGATGGTGATAATGGTGATAATAATTTAAAGAAGAAACTCATGTCTTTTCATAGAGTATAGTAGAACAGAATACTCTTTGTTATATAGACCATAAAACTACAGAAAAGATAGATGAAAAAAACATTGCTTAAGGAGACACAATAGGCGTAAAAAATAATTGCATGAAATATTTATTAACATCTGAAAATACAGGGAAATACCAAATTCCTATTTCCGAAAATACATTGTTTGTTTCAATACGAAGTATCAATAAAAAATGGTACATTGATCTAGACAAAAGTCGAACGTAATTAAATAAAAAAAACGATATTCTGTATAAATGTTGGGTAGCAATTTGGTTTCCACTAGTCGAAATGATAAATTTTAACTCCTACATACATAGCCTTTACCTTTGACATATTGTTTTTCAGCCCTTGATGGTCCAATTTACATACTACGCTAAGTACTTGACTAAATGTCAAATAATAAAGGTATTTAAAGTTCTTTGAACTGTATACTGGTTTTACGACGGAAAAGGTATTATTTTGAGGGAGGTAGTAAGTAGCTGAAACATTCCGAAGTGCTACAAGTTCAAATAACCTTGAAAGAAATAAAAATAAATAAAAAAACATCTAACAGTTTTACTCGATTCAAACCAAGTAAAATATCAGAATTATTAACAAACCGTTCCCAAAACGAAGTCATTCAGGTCACAACCAAACAAATAATAAAATCTCTACACTTTTTCGTAGTTCATAAAGTTCCGGAATCGAGTATCAACCTCCAAACTCGTGTATAAGTCTCCGGCGGGCTTGAAGTTAAAACTCCTTGTATCAAGACGGCCTAACACGAAACCAACCAAACTTCGCCCATCTTTGCCGACTTTAATACGAGTTTTGTCTTCAGACGTTATCGTTGTAAAATTGAAGACGTGTTTTACTCTCTTTATTGTGTCTTCATAAGGTGAACAATGTAGATTTTTCTTTTAAGTAGCGTTACAATAATTGTCTTTGAACTCCGGAAATTAGTATATAGTCCCAAAGTCACAGTACAAGCCCAACAGTTAGCAAACCGACGGTTTGCAAAAAGAGAATAACCAACATTTATAATTAACAAGAATGAAACTGTTCAATTAAACTCGTTTAAACGGTGTCAGCCAATCAACAAAGTACGACCGGCACTAATTATGTTACATTTAATGACAACAATAAAAATACAAATAGCCGTCGGGCCATTCAGATGAAAATTGACTAAACACGGCACGTGGTGCCCGCTCTTGGAGGGAAATAGCTGTGAGGATACAAAACATTTGATATCGTCCCTCCCCTCACCCTTGGAGCCTTTAACGGCGTGTTCAGTTCAGTCGAACGGGACGCTCCGACGCGAGCGGCTGCCTCGTCCAAGCGCACGGACGACACGAACTTTCTGTTACGTCACACGTACGGCTCGAGGGTGAAATTCTGATCGTAGATAATAGTGTCCCTTCTGAGGGTAATACATCTATTGGTTCTGTGGGATGGTGATTCTATAAAAGTGCGATGGTGCGTTGTCGAGGTGTAAAGCGAGTGACCATCATGCATGCCTGCACCACCCTGCTGTGGTTGCTCACCTGTTTTAACGGTAAGTTTTGGAACCCAGGGTCAAACTGTACAAAAAGGGGTTGCGGGGTAATTCGATGCGGTTGGGTGGTCTCGACCGTTACGAAGTTTTAACCTTATTATTCTATTTTAGAACAAAGTTTCTGTAGTCCGAATGGGGTTGATGTTGTCGTTTTAAACGTATGTTTCGTAATTTAATTGTTTTGCGATATATCGTTGTGGGAATTTAAAACTCGTTCAGCAGTTAATTCGATAAAAATGTTGGGCCTTCTGTATATTCGTTGGGCCGGATATGTTTTCAGAGTTATGCGAATTCAATGATTGTCCAAAGCATGGAAAATTAAATTCTGTTTGCAGTGTACCGTTTACATGAAAAGTTTATGTTCGTTTACTCTGTAATTGAAAACTTGTTTATCGAGCTTTTCATTTGATGGCTGTATTTTATGAGCCATTTCGTGCACGTATAATTTAGTTTATTGAATTTAGTATGCTGTAATGATTTTATGTTTTATGGACAGCCATTTGAGAGTTGATATGAAATATGACGATTGCAATAGTGAAAATGATTGTGAATTGGACTTCAATTTTCTTCATGAAAAATAGGAAATGGAAAATGTATTTCTTTCAAAATTGTCTTTATTTGTCAGACAATTAAAAGCCAAATGCAGTTGTTTACAGCCATATTCTTACTTTTAGATTTATGAGCAAGATTAGTTCGTTTAATTTAAATAAAATTCTTACGAGCCCTAATCTGATTTTCAGTTTTATGTCTATATGGATGATTTTACTGCCTCAATCTCCATTTTTGAAGAACTCATTTAAAAGTCATCAGTCTCAAATGGCAAATTTTCAGAGAAATAACTTGCAGATTAAGGAGTTAGCCAAATTATGAGTTTCATGATAGTAATGAGTTTTATGATAGTAATCGGGGTGGTAAAAATTGAGCTTTGAGCCTTATTTTGAAAGTTCACTTGGAATTAAATAATGATGAAGTTTGGTTGAAGCATAGGCCCCTACTTTATTGTGGCATATCCTCGTGTTGCGTTTTGTTTTTTTTTTTACTTAGATTGCATTGGAATATTAAACATAAGACTAAGAATAGTATTAATTTGCAAGAAAACGAGAGAATAAGTAAAAAACTAATATACATCAAGGATTCTATCATATTCTACTATCATATTTTTATCAAAATATGTCTTACACAAAATCCCGTAGGCAGGATTTACAAAAATTTAAACGTTTTATTTTTATAGTGAACCTAGTAAACACAAACGTGTTTTTTTGAAGACTTACTAATTCTTTACATAATTATTTGAACTTCAACTATTAAAAAAAAGTCCCTAAAATATAATTACGATTGGGTTCAATAATGTGTTTTATAAGTTCATCTTGAAAATCACTGACATCGGTGAAATAAGACTGCTCGGTAAATGAAACCTGAAATAAATCATGAATTGGTCTAAAAGCGACAACCTAACTTTAACAGGCGCGGCGATATGTGTAGAAGCTTTTGTCCAACTGTGGGCATAAGTCAATAGAGTAGCTGTCTAAAATGAGAGATTCGGAAAGTGAGAGTCAGAGAGATGTGGAAAATATTCTTTACCTTTTACTGCCGGTCTCAAAAACGTATCTACCTTCAACCAATTGTCAGATTAACTACCAATAGTAGCTGAAACGTTATGTTTGCCATTCAAAAATTAAATTTCGTAAGTATCGTAAGTTTTCAGTATGTTACGAACAGGAACGTGGGGATTGGCATAACAAAACGGAGGTCCATGTTCAGCAGTGGGCAAAGTTGGGTTGAGAGAAAGATAGAAAGAAAGAAAAATATTTATTTAGGATAGGGTTGTGGATAATGATGACGATAATGAGCTTGGCATGTGGATAAACCTTTTCAAAACCTTGTAAAACCAGCAATAACTGCTAATTTATTGGGACAGTCACAATAAGTTCACGAATGAATATTAAAGATTTTGTAAGTACCTATGTTGAAAATAACACGTTTACACGTCAATATTTTTTGGTCATTTTAAACTAGACGAGGCCGGTGTTTCCTAGCTGACTACCCTGAGATGAAACACCGAAACAAACTCGAAGAGATCAAAGTCTCTTAAAGTCCATACAATTGTATTTATTATTTTTGATAAACCAGTTTAAAAAAAAACTCATAATACCTGCTACATGTATCTTTGCTTTCATGAAAATAGAAAGATGGATATAAATAGAGAAAATGATACCATTTACATAATTATTTATTAATACTTTGTGATCATAATCAAAATAATAAAAGCACTCAAACAAAATTGGAAACGATAAAGTTCGACTAAAAATATAAGTTAACAAATCTATGGACTAAATTTTAACTAAGTACATACATAATAATATATTACGTAAGTACTAGCTTTTGCCCGCGACTTCGTACGCGTATATCCCGTTTTTCCCGATCCCGTAGGAATTTCCTGTATAGCATTCTGCATGAGTGTGGGTATCATTTTCCAAATCCGACTGGCTGTTCCAGAGATTTGCGCGTTCAAACAAACGAACAAACTCTTCAGCTTTATTATATTAGTTTAGATGTAGGAGTGAATGTATCTATTAATAAATTATATTTCATTCATTTATGTGCCTACAAGTAAGAAATTTACTGGAACCGGTTTTCAGTGACCCACGTAAAAAAACCCACACTCATTTTTCTCTGGTTTCGAAGGCAATTCTTGTGTTTTGTAGAGTTTAGTAATTTTAAGTAAGAGAACCAATTGTTTTGGAGGATTAGACTGAATGTATGAACTTAAACGAACCAAATTGAGTATGTAAAGATCGGAGCAAGGCAAGGAAAAGGTTTGATTTTTTTTTTTTTTTTTGGGATAAATAAACAGTTACTCTTATTGTCTTATTCGATTAATGACATAAGAGTAATTTAAATGTGAAACACACACCGTTATTCACCGTGTACATAATGGATTGAATACAATTATTGAGAACTACATGCTAGAGACAATACTAAATTTCGGTTTGTTTTTAAGTGTTCGAACAAAATGAGCGTAACTTAGGTATGTTGTTGTGTATTTAACTGATGAAGTTAAGTGTTTTCAAGACATGTTAGTGGTTTTCAAACCACCAGCTCCTTGATTCATCAAGGTGGCATAGGCTACAGATACACTAAAATTTTATACGAATCATTATTCAAGGGGAAAGATAGTTGCGGAATTTGTTCGAAAGAGCTTTAGAAGGAACACGGATGGGTTTTAGTCAGTAAGAGTCTGACATGCCCTTCCGCTCCACTCAGAGCGGAAGAAGTCATTTGATGATCCTTAAAAAAAAAAAACTAAATTATTAAATGCAGCGTTTAAGTCTGTTTTTTTCAATATCAATTATTTTTTCTAACAAAGCGGTACCGAATCTATTATTTGACATAGAAAACAAATGATTGTACTTTATTAAAATGTTTACTTAAGTGACGGAGAGGTGCGAGGAATCCAGCATTTGTTCGACATGAAGTCACTACGAACACCGGTCGAACGCGCACCTTCCTTCCTGATTACGAATGATTATAAGACAATTTTGCTGAATATTCCAGGTAGACTGGATGTCGAGCCCAACATATTTAGAGTAAGGTATAGGGTAAGACATTATAATCACTTTTTTTTTAAATTAGTTTCTCGTATTGCTTAGTTAACTTATAAACTAAGCCCCACAAAGCCGTAGTAATGGATTGACTGGGGTTTCGGTGAGTTTCTAGATATAATATTAATATAATATATATAATATAATATTATCTTAGGACAACTCACACACGGTCATCCGATCCCAAACTAGGCAGAGCCTGTGCTATGGCAACCAGACAACTGATAAACATACTTAAATATTTCTAAATACATACATATTATAGACAAATTACACCCAGACACAGAACAAATGATCATGCTCATCACACAAAGATTTGTCCTGGGTGGGAATCGAACCCACGACCTCCGGTTTAGCAGTCAGGGTCACTAACCACTCGACCAACAGGCCAGTCAAATTAA
>NDFZ01005132.1:290664-342438 GCA_002192655.3 Mamestra configurata
TTGGGTGGCTCGTCGCTGTCCGATCACCAGGCCCGGGTCGATGGCGCGTTGTGTTTCACGCGCGCCTCAAAGAGATGTCAGCATAGAAGACGGGGCCCGCTAGGGCCTGAGCCTGCCAGGGTTGCGGAATTTGTTCGAAAGAGTCACCGCGGCCCTGGAACGCAAAGGGCTTTAGAAGGAACACCGATGGGTTTTAGTCAGTAAAAGTCTGACACGCCCTTCCGCTCAACCCAGAGCGGAAGAAGTCATTTGATGATTTCCCATCCTTAAAAAAAAAAAAAAAATTAAAAGTAGTTGTATACAATGGTGAGCAAAATATTCGTAGGCCAAATTACTAAAGTATATAAGAAGAAAGAAGAAGTATTTATTGTCACAGAACAGACATGCATACAAAATATTATTATAAACCTCAACTAAAATTTAAAAAAAATCGTATTTGTAGTACTCAATATTATGTTGGTAAAGGACTAAAGATATTATTATTTCATACAAGTGAAGATAATTAAGAATCTATTGGAATTTAGTCTTCAAATAATTATAATTACTTTGACAAATAAGATAAAAGAGACTTTCTATGCAATTATGAAGAAACAAAACTATCTATTAATTTGAGACTAGTTGAAAGTATTGATACTGATTGATACACGTAAAATAACTCTCTCCTAGGAAAGTGTCTTGACTTTCACAATACTATTACATAGAAACTTCGTGGGCGGTGATAGCAACTGACTAACACCTATTGAAATTTATTAAATGTTTATTTATTTATACATACTTAATTGTACACCAAATTAAAAATACTCAGAGAAAAACTTAAACTAAAAACCATACAATTGGGAATAAGCATGCATTTTTTTTATTTACAAAATTAAATACCTACTTATTGGCTCTAGTAAACAATTATGAAATATTTTTTTAAATACCTTCATCAGCGATGAAGTTATCAAGCTTCAAAGATGACAATTAGAAAGAGAAGTCCGATACAAAGTCTGACGTCAAATACTATGTCGCCTATACAGCTGCCATAGAAAACGGCGTCTCCGCGAGAGAGAAAGATATATTTGTTTCAAAAAGTCATATCTCGTTTGTTTTTCGATCAATTTTTATTCTAATTTCACTGTTAGTATTATATTATTGTATATTTTCAGATAAAGTGTAAAGATAATAAATACTTTTTTTATCTATACACTTATCGCATTCCGCAATCTTTTCCAGGCAACCTGGAATGGATAGAGCCTGGACCCGAAATGGGGTAGCACTTGGTGTCACAAATATAAAGTTGGAACACAAATATAAACATGGAACAAAATCAAACAGAAATACAGAAACACAAAATACTAAAATAGATACATAAGAAAATATGTAAAAAAAAAAAAAATATTCACGAACACATTCCCTTTACCTACTTCAAATCTTCATAATTCCACTTTAGTTGAAAACAACTTCGAACGTGTCACTTTAAAACAAGCTTTGCCAGCCGCTTCGATCGCAAAAGTATCGAGAATTATCACACGGAAATGTACTATCAGAATAGAAAGTACTCATTACTTTAATTCAGGTGATGCTCCAGCTGTATTTCGAATCCGTTGATTTATGAATATAATATAATAAGTGTGAGTATGTTGTAAATCGTTGAGCTCCTTAAAGTTCTAAGTTAGAGCTACACGATAACTCACAAATGCTTGCACTGCCTGGACAGGTCACTTCAGACATACATGGTTCTCATATGATTTGACCAGTACGATTGTATAGACTTTAAAAGAGGCTTTGACCTCTGAGTTTGTTTTGGTGTTTCTTCTCAAGGTAGTCAGCGAGGAAACATCGGCCTAAATCTCTCTCTAGTCTAGTTCTCTAGACTAGAGTCTAGAGAACTAGACTATCTAGTCTAGTCTAGTTTAAAAATGACCAATAAAGATTGACGTGTAAAACTGTTATGTTTAACCTACTTACAAAATAAATGTCATTCATCATGTTATTTTAAAACCATAGACTTCATATAGGTTCTTCTGTGATCTGTCTGAAAATAACTTTTTCTATATTTCGACCAGATCGACAAACGGATTCGAGTGATTCTACAAGGGTTTCATGTTTTCATTTGGACGAACGGAACCTTAAAAAGGAAGTAGATAGAATAAACCTACTACACGCCGTGTTTTTCTTCCCAAAATTGGCTCGAGAATTTTGCCGGGTTACAAAAGTAGGTATTATAAAGACAACGGCCGGTGGCCAAGGTCAATAGCCCTGTCATCCCTACTCAATTGACCCTGAATACCGCAAGAGCTATCTAAATGTAGGACCGGGCCATAAAATAGATAGAGGAACAGAAGATCTATTCTTGATGATGCACGATAAGATGGAGAGAGAGCTAAATAAAGCAAAAGACCAGCTAAATCCAAACTAATATTTATAAAATTATGTGAAAGTCACTGTGTCTGTCTATTTGTGTCTGTTACGCTTTAAATCACACCTAAACTACTGAACCGATTTTGATAAAATTTGGTACAAAGATAGTTTAGACTTTGGAGAAGGACATAGGCTACGTTTTGTTGCGAGAAAAGAGCTTTAAAGGATTGAAATAGGGGATGAAAGTTTGTGTCGGAGTCCGTCATTATTGAAGATAAAACCATGAACCTTTGTATTTAGGCACTTGATAAAAAAATATTATACATAAGCTCAAGCGTTTTTGAAAATTTTGTAAGTATTTTGAAAATAAAAATGGCTGCCCAAAGAATTTGCGGGCAATAGGCAAAAAGGGGCAATGTCCAGCAGCGGACGTTTTTGTCTGAAATAATGAAAATAAGCTACAAGTTACAAAAAAAACGCTTCCAGTTTCTATGATTTGCTTCCAGTTTCAATTTACTACCTTATTTCAGCACCTGCATAATAATATTCCAAGAAGCTGTTCTTGGAATATTATTATGCAGGTTCAATTTGTGAACCTTCTGAAATATCTTACATCCTGAAAAAAACTCAATTGTTATGGATCATTTTGTACCTACTACAGCACAGTAGGTGGAACAATTTGTACAAATGGTATTGGTTTCTTGACGTAAAGAATGTTCGAAGCTTTTAACTTAAACTGATATTGTAAAGCAAAAGGTTCATTTGTAAGATACGAATTTCCATCAAGACTGGCTGTTTGTGTCGAACTGTGGCCATGAACTTGTCTTTTTATTCTGTACTTCGGTTTTATTTCAAGTTTTCTGGAGACTAATAAACCAAAATACAGGTTGAAGAACATTTTAATTCCAGTTGTTTGTTTAAAATTTTTGAAAGTCCATTTCAACTTGGTGATTCCTTCACAATAAATGAAACTTGGAATACATTGACATATGGTAAACCATCAAGTGGAAGCTTTGGACGTACTTTGACGTCTGAATGCCACCATGATTGCTTTGTACAAAGAGGATAGTGCTATTCGTCCTGCGTAGCTCCATCTCTCTCGTACACCAGAAACATTATGAGTTTAGGACGTCATAGTAAGTACATAGATCACCACAGGCGTGGTTATCATACTCGTTCTTCATTTGTTTTAGAGATACCCTTCTATTTCAGTGCTAAAATTACAAGTTCATTCCCACTAACCTAGCATGGTAAAAAAGTTACCTAACAGTTACAGTGTGGCTGCTACACGTACAAAGCCTTTTTTATCTCCAAATTCACCATTCTACATCAACTAATTTGCATACATTCTCTCTAAAATATTGCACTCGAAATTAACCTCCCAAAAATTCTATGTCAGGATTGAAAAAGCCTCATATTTTACGGCAGAGTCATTAATGTCAGAAGCAAGATGGCCGTTCCATAAAATATGTTATTATAATGCCGTACAGGGCCCACTTATACCAAGTACGGTCACTTTACATATCGCTGGGTATTTTAAGTTTAGTTATAGCAAATGAGACGGTAATGTCGTCCGTATTTTGTTGTGGTTCGCTGAGATTAGAGTCTATAGCTTGAAAATTGTTGAAAATAGTGGATATGTGTGAATAGAGATGTGCAATGGACCAGAACCTAACCCGATTATTGGATTTAAAACCATCTAAGCACGATTTCGTAGATGAGTAATCATCCGGGCTTTACACCCGGTAACTCGGTTGAAACTATTTCTTAGACTCTGAAGCTATTGCTGGTTACTCTTTGACTGCGGAGGTACAGCTCGTTAACGATGCATGCCACCGGTATTTTCGAAAAATATTTTTAAGGCAAGAAACTTTAATTACCAGTGGGTTAGCCACGCCAATTATCCACTTAACCAAGTTCAGGAAAAGACTGAGGTTAGGGAAAGACATACAGTCAAAATAAGCTGTTTTGACGCTTACCTCTAGATTTTAGACACGAATAACTCCGATCTGTCCCGAATAAGTGCAGCTGCATTCTTCATCCAGATTTCAAGAACCATCGCGAGAGGTGTCGCATTCGGAATAGAGCACACATTGCCATGACTCGGAAATTTTTATGTGTCTCCAACATCTGCGACAAACAGCCTCTGTTGAATAATAGAACGTTCCTTCTGATATAAGCTGAGTCATATTCTTAGATATGACATGTATAATGTATGTTTGAGTAATTATGTATGAGTGTATTGTTTCTGTTTTGTATAGGTTACGGCGAGGATTAGGCTACTTTCCACCTATGTTGTAAATGGTGTCTTAGAGATGACGTCTTCTAAATAGGTGAAGAAAGTACTGTCTTTTATGCTGAGTAGTCTCTCTGTCTTTTCGCGATACACTCAAAAACTACTGAACGGATTTTCATGCGGTTTTCACCAATGGATGCGGTAATACATGAGAAAGGTTAAGGTGTTTTAATTCGTCCTGAAATTCCTACGGGAACGGGAAAAATGTGATATGCGCGTATAAAGTCGAGGACAAAAGCTAGTTTTTGATAAAAAGCAGGTCGTTGTGATTCTACTAATTTATCTTTACTCCTACCATTCATATTACTGTAGTACTATATCCGTAAACTTTAACGGACCAGCTATGATGACGCAATGCTACAGAACTAAAGCCTGGTGCAGCTGGCAGTCGATTTAATATAAAGGGTCATGTCCATCGTTTACGGGCTGACACGGCAGTTTCCATGTAAATTGGTATTGCAACAAAACCACAGAGTATGCACCAGCTGCGTGTCACCTTGTGTAAGTGATAAAAGTGGATTTGGAACAAGAAATTACTGAGTTTATACTTGGTATTATTAGACTCCTACTGCAATAAAATATAGAAAACTACTATTATGGGAAATAAAAACTTGATTAATTATGCTACAATTTCACTTTGAGGGTTTCTGACACGATTGCTTGACCAGTTTTCTATTACATGCATATGACATTTTTTTTTTAATTGTCCTCTTAAGAAGCTACTAAATCATGATCACGAATTAACGTGAAATAAACTTCTTGCGTCAATGATGATCACTTTTACCACTAGGCATGCAATGAGGGTTATTGGAATAGTTATCGGTGTGTACCCATAAAACGAGACGTCATAGGTGCAAAATTATGTATATAGGTGGGTATGTCGTTTTGTGGCAATTAAATTCTTTTTCTTTCTTTATTTTTCTTTCCAAAGATAACTGCAACTCTTTGCTCAGATTTAAAAATACGCTACTGTTTTTTGGAATTTGATCACATTTTGTGATATTTTTTTGTAAAGATAAACAATAGCTGCTTAGTTTAAGTGTCAAAGTTTGTTATACGTAATACAATATTTTTCAAGTTTCAACAATTGTTCTCAATTAAGTGAAATCTTTGTATATTTTATTGAGTAATAAATTTCTTTAACCATAATATGAAGATCTTTCAGAGTCACAAAGATAAAAAACACTGGTGTGAAATACACTGGATTCTGGACCAAACAAAAAGTGTAATAAGACCCAGATTTCGAGGGTTCAATTTTTTTTTTTGAAATGAACAAATTTCACGTAACATTAAGTCGGTTCTAGACACATGACAACTAACATTTTATATAGTCGTACATAACATAACAACCCTTTATACGCCACCCAGATACCAACCGTGAAAAGGGGTTAGGTACTGGATCTATCCGAAAAAAATCACCAAAGATAACTTGACCGCCGTTTTTAATGTCGTACCGGACGCCGGCATCCGGCATGTTGTGCCGGCGTTAACGCCCCGATGGACCCGGGTCCGACTCTGTTCCGGCCGTTGCCCGGTAAAAGTTTTATGTGCTCGCATTGTTTCCTATTTTTTTCATTTTATTTCACGCCGAAAGTACTTTTTTAGTATCGAATGGTTGGATTGTGCGATCGGATGTTCTGGCTCTTGTTCTGGGGTGGGCGTTTTGGATGACAGCGGACTGGGTTCAAAGTCAAAGCATTTATTTCAAATAACCCATTAACAGGTACTTTCGAATTGTCAAAGTCAGTCCGTCAAAAACATGAAGCTATTTGCACGTTCCAAAGCGTAGATCTCTACGGAGAAGAACGTATAAGAAACTCCACGGACACTCTTTTAAACCATTTTATGTTTACAAAAATCCTGGTAGCATTAACCTTGTTGCTTCTATATGTGAGAACAATGTAGAAAATGCAAAAACAACTTTCAGTATCAAATATTAATTAAAATAAGCCAGTGGCAACTAAGGGATGACCAGATGACTTGGCCTCCGTTGGAACTTAAAAGTTCAACAAAACATCCCACCCGTGGCAAACACTGTTTGGGAATACTTTTATTTCATACAAATTCATTTCACATCTATCTGTTACAGCAGGGACTGTCAACCCTACAGTGTCCTATGCTTGCTGATTACTATCCTGGGAGTACTCAAGTCAGGAGTGAATAAATTACATCTGAGCAAACTTGCTCTATCTTCAACGACACCATCGCTTCAGATTGATTCCACAAAAAAAGCTAGGTATATACTACGATGTCCATTCTCGGTTTATTACTTAAGGGACGTCTTTTATAATAACTGTTACTTAATAGTTTGGGGTTCTGATAAATAACAAATACGCCAAACAAACGTAGGTAGCCAACTGCGAAGAAGGGTTATGTTTTTTTATCGATGAAAAACAGAACGTACGACGACGCACATGACATTCCGGCCAACTGGTCCCTGTCGCTGACAAAATAAGTCAAATGGAACTTCCAATAGGGGAACAGTCAGTGACCCACTTTGTGTTACCTACTGACAGGACCGGACGTTTATTGGATCTGCAGATAGCTCGTGGCTAAACAATAACAGCCGCACGGGTCGATCTTCAAGGTTATGTAACCCTTGCCGAGGTTGGTCTGTGGATGGGTGACCATCTTAACACACCGAGACTCCTCCGTGACTCGGAAAGTACGTTAAGCCGTTGATCCTGGCTGTCATTTGTAGATCTTCTCATCCAGATAGTCAGAAGCCAGAAAATCTGACACCAGTCTTGCCAAGGAGTACCGTGTTATCAAGTTAATGGGTTGTGGAGGTCTGGTAGGCAGCCGCTCCACGTAAAATAATGGTATTCGGCTGAATCCGGTTTGACTGGAAGCCGACCCCGTTATAGTTGGGAAAAGGCTAGGCAGAAGATGAGATATCAACCATCTGCAGTCACTTATATATTTACGGCTGTACTATTTGTCGGCTTTATCAATATAGTAGCCTTAACACCTTATTTAGGGATAGGACTTCGGTCAAATGAAACATTCTTTAATTCATTCGTTAATCTGTTGAAAAATGAATATTGAATGGGTCATACTTTCATGAAACAGATATCACTTGAACTTCAAACTTTACAGTGGGCTAGACTCGGAAGCATGATTTAGAAGAAGTGATTCAAGTTATGATCATTTTCCTAGCTTTTTACCAACTATGTACAGTCAACAAAGCTATTTGGTATTCAGGCGAAAATATTAATTTTTCCACAGCACTGCTAATATTTTTCCTAATGTGTGCATTATAAATTTATAATCTTATGAAATACTTACAAGTGTGGTGTAAAATAATTGTCTATTCAGCGCACTCACAACATTATTTAAAAGTAGTATGTAGCAAGTTAGCTGCCTGCATACCAAATAGCTTTGTTTGACTGTACATAATCTTTAATTCTGGCGGTTATTGCTAATAAGTTTGAATGCCCTATTCTAAAGCATCAAATAATGGTGCTAATGGAATAGAATAGGTCAGCAATTTGAAGAATTATAATTGAATATTAATTTTACTAACCATTAGATGATAAGTTTTTACTAACCATTGGACCAATGTAGTCTTTAATTGAATACATTATTATTATTATACCTAATAATGATTGTTCAGAGTCAGCTTCCAGTATATTCAGATGCATCTGAAAACCTCTACCTGACTGACTGCCTTCTGATCTTCGTAACGTCTCGTATATAATGGATGGCAAATGGTCAATCATCACTGACTGCCCCAGGCCAGCGCCGCCCAACCTTAAAGATCGTCCCGTACGCTTGTTGCTATTTAGCCCCCCGCCCTGTCCATTTGTCATCATCATAATATCAGCCGAACGACAACCACTGCTGGACACAGGCCTCCCCCAAGTGTTGCCACAAAAACCGGTTCTGCGAGTCTCGCATCCATCGCTACCCGCGACCCTCAGCAGGTCATCGGACCACTTGTCACCTACCATAAAAAATCCACTTCAGACAAATTACAAGCACACGTCAATTTGACAGCCAACATGATAACGAAAACTCGTATGAAAAATACACATCGGTGAACAATAAAGTATACACACATTTATTTGGTGCCATTAGGGGTGCTAATCACCAAACATAGCCCAACACGTCACAGAATGATAAATTACACAAAATGTATCGATTATCGATTACAAAGTGACACGTTTATTGCGACTGCCAGTGTTGTCAATGTGTTTAAATATTTTAAAATGGAAAGCTGGGTTTTTAGTTCTTCGGTTATTATTCTATTTTTTTTTTCTTGAAGTTTGGATGGTTTTTAGTGGCAAGTATGTTTAGTTAATTGTGCATTTTATATGTTAGCCAGAGAAAACAATAGAAAACTCTTCATTATACATACCATATAAGTTACAGAAAAGATAGATGAATAAAAAAGTCTTCTAATTTAAAATGTTAGTAATTACTTCTATTGGTTATGATTCTGTTATATATGTGAATAAAAGCGTAAAATCATTTTTGTAAGTACACATTTTAAAGATAATAATAATAATAATAATGTTTATTGATCCAATTACTTCAAATTACACAGAATAGCTAAACAATCTAGAATTATAGGTACGTAGTTAATCTGTGATCAAAATCTTGTGTACAAAATTGTTGTGTATTTTAAACTATGGGTTTTAGTTGAAACCTCAGAACCCCAAACTAAGCAAAGAATACCTGTATTTTGGGAGTCTATTGATTCCTCCTAAATAGGAATGCTTTACTTACGCTAATTTATAACATTAGGTATATTGCTACAAGTTGGATCTTGAACTTTGTACTAACGCTATTTTTATTTTATTCTATAAAATTTATAACAAAACAGCGATGAAGTTACTTGATAACAGTAAGAAGATCTTCAGTCGCTTCATATGTTAACTGCTGCTGCTGTTAATTTTTAAATGGAATTTGGTGAAGATGTAGATATCTAGATTTGTGTTTATTTTGTTGTATAGACGTGAGCTTAGTGCCGTAAATTGGCGACTTGCAAAATTAAATGTTGTTCGACAGCTGACAGGGTTGCAGATAGTACTAGCAAAGCGATTGTAATACTAAAAACCGATATCTATAATTCCACCAAACATTATTTCCAAGCGGAAATCGAACCCAAGACCGCACACCGCAAGCGGACGCGTCGGCACTGCATCACTTACTCCCGAGACATGGTTCAGATATTAAATTGGTTCAAATAGTGACAAATTGTTGAACTAACGTGGCAGGTCTCACAAGTAAGCGACATATCTCACAGTTATATTCGAGTGAGAGTGGGTGTTGTAAACATCCGGTGTGCGACACCTTGTTTTATTTTCCACGCTAATAAAAAAACGCCTTCTTGGTATTCATCCAATAAACGCTGTTATTTCCTTAGAATCGTAGTAAGTCAATACCTCGAAGTACTTACATCGATCAATATAATCTTAATATATATATTTCTTTGCGTGTGTGATGAAATTTTTTGTGTGTGTGGAGGGGATTCGAGAATGGCTTAGATTCACAATTGGATCCGGTAGGTGGCGCTGCAATCGATTTCTATATTTTTTCGTCGTACACAAAACTCTCACGATACACAGCCTCACACCCTCACAGAACAACTTCTGTCGGGACCGCTAATATATAATATATTTATAAAATTTCAAATTTATTCCATATTACATACTTGCCTTGCTGTCGCTAAATATTAAATGTTTCACATTCAGGTAATGAAAAAGTGGAAATTAGGAATTCTTTACTAAATTAGTACAGGTCTTCTGAATTTTAGTGTTAGAATTACTTAAGCTTATTTTATGTTTTTATCGTTTTATCAAACAAAACGAACTTGTGAATAACCAAAGCAATTAAAATCTTATAATTTCCGACAAAGTATCGTCTTGAAAACAGAATTTGTGAAATCCATTTTTAATAATGTCTTTTGAATATTACAGTTAAGTTGACTGAAACTTCATTTGATCAATTAAAAGTTACGAAAGGTCACAGTACTTAATTTTGAACTTTCATGTGATTATTATCATTATCTATTTTCTGTGATAAACTTTTAATTTATGCTTATTAATGCCTTTTTTTTTAGGGTACGAGTCAAAATGGCCGTGGGTGATTTTTGAAATAGCTTCCTAGAATTCCTTCAAGGAAGCTATTTCAAAAATGTTTTGTTTCGTATACAGATTTGACGTTACATAAAACTCAAGCTTGGCACAGTGTCGGATATAAAAGAGATAGATTTTTAGGAGCTGAATAGTGTTTTTTTTTTATTAGAACTTTATCAACCTTTACGCAAAAGCCATAAAACCAATAGATAAACCAGGTTTCGGTAAAAGGTTATCACTGCTACAATTAGCAATAGTAACTGGAAATTATGTTTTTTTTTTCTTTCGATTTATTTACTCACCCTTTTTCACAGTATAAAAATAATTCCACGACTGAAAAGTCTGTTACAGTTCAAAACTATTCAACCACATTGTTAGGGATGAGTAAATTCGTAAAATATATAAAAATAAGCTTTTAAAAAATATAAAGTGATCACACCCATACAGTAACTTTCATATTCCCGTATTACGAACTAAACTGTCACATAAAACTCCTATACAAATATGCATTTGATGTACAAATAATCCCAAAATAATTGAGTATCAAAAGCTATTAGAGTTTAAACAGAGTAACAGAGTGGCTCCCAGTTATTGATGTTTGTTTTCCATTGTTCCCTCTGTTATCATTTGTTGGAGCTGTTTTTTTGCACCGCAGTGTACGCCGGGTGACGTAAACGGATGACGTCACAGGGCATAATGATTTGTAACTCCTGTTTGTTAACCTTTTATGACATTGGTATGCAAACGCAGTACACTTTTGCGGTGTGAACATGAAAAATTACATTTGTGACATTTTTATAGACCTATTTTATTTATTCCCACGGGGTAGATAGTATTCATATTTGCTGTTCAAATTAACTGGAGCTATTAATTGCGATAGGGGTCAGTTCAGATTTATTACACAGGAAGTTCCAATTTATTTAGGCTCACAAATTCAAACACTCAATTTCTCACTGCCATTCAATTGGGACCACATCAATTCATTCGACCAATCAAGAAGTGACTAAAACCTTTTTTTGTATTCTGTTTCAAATCCAATATCTAGTACACCAATTGACCTACAATACCGACTGACGGAATGAAACAATTGAGAAACAATGGCGGGCCGATGACTGCCGAATATTCCCGAAAATTGGAATTCAGAACTGTTGAATTGTCGTGGTCAACCGATTTGCAGTACGAACGCTTAGCTTGGTTCGGGAGGCAAGATATTAATAATGGATTAAGCTTTCTGAATGAATGTTGTCTTTTCCCGAGAGATGGAACTTCAGCTGTGAGGAATAGATGCTGAGGGAATGCTCTCAGCTAAATGGAACAAACTAGTTTCTAAGATTGCAGGTTTACAAGTTCCTTATTCTCGCGTTTAGACTGTTAAGTAGTAAGTCGAAGTTTGAAAGTAAAGCATCTTGTGAAATTCTTAGTTTTGAAGTATTGATTTTAGGTTTCAGCGTGGAATGTTTGATAAGAGTGACTTCTGTTTCAAAATACTAAGTGCTTTTGTGATTTTCAATGCCGATTCCATCGTATTATTATAGAGGTTCATTAGAAATCCAGTGCAAGATTAACTTATAACCAAATTATGATTAGATTTTACCTAATGCTGGGAAACAGACGTCCTCTTTGTGAGAGGAAGTTGGCCAAAATCCACCTCGCGGGCCAGTGTCATATTAGTCTTGGAATTGTGACTCAAAACGATTGGGTATTTACAAGTTCATGAGTCTTATTCTATATGTTATGCGATTTCCAGTCGTAATGTTACCTTAATATAGTTACAAGAACCAGAAAACAGCGTAGCCTTAGTAAACAAAGTGATTATATTATATCTAAGTGGGTAGATCCTTGTCATGTACAAAGTACCATTAGACAAGATGGCGAAGGAAGCTGTTACATAATATAATAATTTGTCGCTGAATTCTTTATTATTTTGCTGACGTCAATTAGGTATTATTCGTCAGATTCTGAGCTATATTTTTTATGTATGTAATTTGGGAGATTATTTAATTTCAGGCTCGGATAAAATTATGTAGGTACAATACACGATTCAAAATGTAATTTGGGAGATTAGGTATTATTAAATATTGTGAGAGACGATGACGTTGACAACATCAGAAGTAGGAGTGAATTGCAGAAGGTACACATATAATTCAGCATAGGACTACAAAGTCTAGTCACGGTAAGGTATAGTATAATGCAATGAGGGCTATTGTGTTTTAATTCGCCGCTAGGGGCGCTAGTGCAGCGTGAGGTCTTCGAAATGTCAAATTTCACTGTTGGTTGGTTTTTGACGCGAGTTTTTGTACATATTTGTTGCGATTTACGTGAATATTTTACCAAAACTTGCTACGGCAGATTAACCTTTTGAACGCCATCGTCACGTATACATGACAAGCAAGCGCGTTCCCAAACGTCACAAATATGTGACAAAAAGTACGGCGAATTTGTGGCCTGGCGTCGACACGCTGATGCGTTTATGCTCTGGCGTTTAAAAGGTTAAGTTACGGTTCTATCGACCACTGTATTGAGATTTTTTCAGTCAGAAATATGTCTTTTTTTAAGAACAAATGTGTCTGCGTAACAATACTACAACACTATCTATGTTGTATTTAATCAATATTACAGCGAATTTACGGCAATATACATTATTTTAACTTCTAACTTTGCTCACGTGCGCCTAATAACAACTTTTAATGCTATGCTTAAGGACCTTACTCGCCAGTGGCGCCAACTGGTGAGCATGAAAACTACTTGAGTATGGTGGTAAAGACTAGGAAATCTTACAGAAACGATAGATGGACTTCTTGAAAGGGAGTGAATGAATAGTGAGATGACGACTAAGAAAAATGTTGCTAACCCCAAATAAAATGGGGACTCGGACAAGAGAATGAAGATTACCTATTATGGTAGGCGCCTGTCAAACTTTCAATAAAGTACATTGACTTTTCCCTAATACCCCTTCGTAGGAACCATTTTTCATTAGTTACTAGAGAACGTAAAGGATCACGATAGAAGGACAGTTTTATGTCTCTATTTCTGTTTTTATATTAAGAAAGTCAATAAATGTATGTGGGTCAATGACCGTTATTGCACATTTATCTGGTGTCTACCATAATGCCTGGTTTCTGAGGTACTTTATCGGTCGTTTATCTATCCGATAACGCTTTTTGTCATAACGCCATTGGTTGGTTAGGGGTTAACAGACAGATAAACGACCGATAAAGTACCTCAGGAACAGAGCATAAAGCCAATCTCATCACATTTCTGGTTAGGTCAGTAGCCACTAATTATAGGTGTTTATATAGCGTAGTAATTAACGAATAGTCAGTCAGTCAGTCACTTTTTAATAATAGACATATGGATCACTGCTGTCCGAAATAAATAAATAATAATAATAAATGATAATAGTACCTGATGAATGTTGCTACACCGGCTAGAAAACCCAGTTAACTGAATTAGAAAATGAATTATGCACAGTGGAATTAGAAAAAATGCACCAATTTTTTTTCAGGGCTGTCTGTTCTCCCGGAATTATTCAAAGGGACATTTTAATTAAAATTTTTCGCGAAAATGTTGCTCAAATGTTCCATTGAGTTACAAATGGGAAAGTTTTAGACACGTTGCAATCATGGCTGAAAATTATTTTGTCAAAATTTTGGGCTCTGTTTTTTAGGGGTATGAAAGGCTATAAGTTGATGTTTCCAACATAAAAGGGATCACTAGTATATTGTATTATTTTTTGTGCATGATGTCTAAATAAATAAATACGCACTAGGTACAATCCCGCGTATGTAGATTGTAGGTAGATGAGGTACATATATTTAGGTATGTCTAATCTTTGCGAAAAATCTGCAAAAGTACTTCGAGTAAATATAAAAGTTTTTTTCAAATAAATCTCTTAAGAAGTTCTTACACATTCCCTACGTAATATTATTAATAAAGTTCACTAAGCCATAATTACATTTTGATGAAACACAAAATAGCACACGGGATAAAAGTCTAATTTTCTGTTACATCCAATTACTGGATTATTTAATCAGTCCGGTATGAAACGAACGCTTTTCATTACATTATTTATTTACAAGTCAGCTTCTTGCTTTCACAACCTATGAATTATGTGTGAAATATGGTGACCATGATTTTGAAGACCGTGAGACTTTTCAGAATTAGTAATAATAAAAATATCATCTTTCTGATTACAAAAATTTCTTGGCGTTATTATTTGGTGTTATAACAAAATTATAACACATATTCTGTGAAAATTTCACCTGTCTACCTGTTAGGTTTAATGAAATGGAGTGCGCTGTGCACTGAGATAGACGGACGGACAGATAGCGGAGGCTTGGGAATAGGGCTCCATTGGTACGGAACCTATTGACAACAAATGGGTAAAATTTTGGACTTCGAAAATACAAAGTGTCATTACTTAACCCGACCCAGGACCCTATGCTCAGCGATAGCGCAAGCACTTGCTGGATTTTAATGATCACTCTTTTATCCATCTTTTTTAAAGAATTGAGATCAGTGGCATGTAATTGTAAATGTGCACAAACGTTCAGCGTTTGCTAAACATACACATGTTCAACAGACCACAAACAGCATCAACCTCTGTCGATGTTGTTAGTAGTTAAGTACCCTTCAAATTGTGTGGTTAACGCAAGTTATTAACCAATCTTAAAAAAATGAGGAGATTCTTAATTCGGTTGTAATTTTTTTTTTGTTTGTTACCTCATAACACCATCATTTAAGAACCGATTTGAAAAAATTTTTTTTTCGTGTGACAGGATATACGTCCCATAGAAATTTCATCAAAATTGGTTCAGTAATTTGGTTTTAAATCAAAATAGCTGGACGAAATAGAAAATATTTCATCCAAGTAAATGAAATTGCGTGCTTTCCTGTGACTTTCCAGTGGTGTTGTTAGGTTAGGTTACCACTAAAAAGTGAAAAAAAAAACTTTTTTACAAAAAAACAACCGACTTCCAAATAAAAAAAACACTACAAAGTATTAAATAACTTTAATTTCGGATGTCGGTGTTAAAATAAGAAGAACCAACCAAAAACACGGTTAGAAGTCGGTTGTTTTTTTTGTAAAAAAGCTTTTTTTTGGCTAACGTTACCTTAAAGTTAGTACAGTACAGTTATACTCTATTGCGTGGCCAGTGGCCTTGTATAACTGACCCCAAAAAACAAAAAGGTGAAAAAAGGTCAAGTTCTTATCCCCAAAAATTCGGCCTATAAAAGTAGTGAGATCAATAGACCAAGCATTTCAGATTTACTCTATTGCGAACACTGGCCTTGTATAACTAATCCGGATTTAGGTGGGTAGTGTTTTATGCTTGCGTTTATTTTTATTTTTACTTTTTAGGTAGTCATAAAGAAGACAGAATTCAATTTGCTAGAAGTTTATTGCTGAGTAAAAGTTGAATAAAGCCTAAACCATGATAAATTTATCTCGCATCTCTCTTTTTTCTTGTTTCGTTTAATCATTTAGATGTTTTTGATTCACACCTAACTTTTCCCGGCTTTGCTCTCGTGTGTTTTGCGAAGAATATATAGCCTATACACAGACATTCAGCAATAGTGAAGAGCGGTCAATGATTTCCTTTTTCTGTAATTGGAGTGGTACTTCTGAAAATTACCTTCAACAAAAACATTACGAAACAAAGTATATTTGTTAAATACACTTTATTTCTAGGTTAAGTTTAGGTAATTATAATATACGAACACCGAACAACCGAAACGAACATACCATACCCAATGTCCCCTTGGCATGTAAAAGTAAGAAAAAAAAATCTACAAAAAAAATTACAAACATTTAAGTTGGTTTATATCTAAACGCAACACTTATCAAACGTTACAACCTCACGAGTCACACAACACTTTTACGAACAGTCGGGTAAAATTTAAGCCAAATCAGTCTCCAAAAATGCTCCAACATGGCGACCCTACACTAACGCTGAATATGCTCGGAGCACATGACGTGTATGTAATTACTTAGCGAGTCGGCAGAGTCATGCCTTGTCATTTTAGCTCGCCAAGCCGGGGAAAAGTGGACTCGTTTGTGTTATGAGTGTTGAATACTGATACGCTAAATTGGTTTTTGTGCTATTTAATTTTATGTCCTTAAAATGTGTTAGGATATTGTGGTCACAGTAATTATGTTTCGTGTAGGTTTATTGTGTTTTTTTGTGTGTTTTGGATTGTATAGAATTTGTTTTTTATGTAGTTTTATTGCTGTGTTCCAGTGGCTACTTTTATTTTATGTTCATGAATTCTTTATTTGAGCATGAGAGTTCAAAAAGAGCGTATTTTTCAAGCAGATATTGAGAGTTGGGACGCTAAGTGCAACATTATTAATGCAGTAATTCTACACTGCAGAGCAGTTTTATAGACCCAATTTTACTTTGTACCTGCTTTGATTTTTTTTTAAATAGGGTTTGCCCTACAAATTATATACTATTATAAACATCAGATGTTATAAAATTTTGCATAGAAAACTATTTAAGTAATATCCACAGTTCTATCTATTTCCACACTAATATAGTGTCAGTCTGTCTGTCTGTTTGCTACCTTTTTCACATGTTAACGGCTGAACAGATTTAGATGAAACTTGGCACATACGTAGATCATATTCTGGATTTCGACTTTCACGCGGCTGAAGCCGCTGACAAAAACCAAGTATACGATAAAACGAAAAATATTTACAAAAAACAAAACGATATTCCTACTAGCTAACCAAACAAAAACACAGAAAAACCTATAACTCAAAATAACGCAGCCATATGTAAAACCGAATCCAACAACACGGCTATGTTCTGGCATGTTTTTATTTTATCTTTGAGGGTTTACCTGAGCAGGCCGCGGTCATCCGATAGTATAAAACGTTCAGCTTTTTAGCCTTTGAGCAAGAACGGCTCAGCTTAACTTGGACTGCCCTGAGGCAAGCGAGCGTTGCGTCTTTTATACAAGTTGACATGCTATAGTAATGCCGAGCGGCTCTAATAGAAGTTGACGTGCTATAGTATCGCTTGCACGGTTTTCTGTTCAAGTTTATTTGTATGACATGAAGTGGCTAGGGAATATTATCTGAGGATTCCGGAATTTAAGATCCAATAAATTGGTTTTCAATCTTTGAGGTTTGTCGAGCTGCAAACCTATAAAGATAAACTTGAGGAAGTTTTTTTAGAGCCTTAGACAGCAGAAATACATCCACAACTGGAAATAAGCAAATTAAAATGAATGCTCGAATGCATCGTCGACTTTGCCTCTGTCATTTATGACCTAGGCTAGAGTCAAGAGGAAACTCATTTCAAATAAAATAAAATAAGAAATAAATCCTCCCTAATTTATCTCTCTTTCTATTAGTGAAAACATAATCAGAATCCATTAAAAAAAATTTTTCGAAAAAATTATAGTATTTTGTGGTTTGAGTTCCACTTGTAACTAAAACTTAAATTTATTTATTTGACCTATTTACATTGATTTTCAAGCAGCGAAAATTCGTGAATATTATGAATTTACACTCTGATGTTTAACACGTTCTTTCTCAATGAAACTCAAGTAGACAATTATAACAGTGATGAACTGATTCCTTCCTAACTTTACGTACCATTCGTCACAACACACCTTCAAATTATGATTCAATAAGAACACCTTAAATTGCAAAGTTCCTGAAACGTTTAGCTGAAATAATTCAGGTCACGTTACGTAAGCTGCGCGGAAGCGGGGGAACGAAACGTCTTTTAAACAAGCTGTCGTAAGAAACTATTGCACGAAAGGTTTTACTTTATACACAATCGGAAATGTTTTGTTTACGTTATTCAGGTGAACTGAAAACGAGGTAAAGAGGAGTCATGTTTTAAATAGAAATAGGTTCTTATTAGTGATGAGCAGAGATCGGAATAGGTCGACTATATTTACCTAATGTTCATGGAAGTAAGTAACATAGAGTTGATAATACCTCCTGTAAAATCCCGTGATCATAAATGAAATCATGACAATTAAAACATGAACTGGACTTTGAGTATAGTTACAAATTATTGATTTGAAGAATAAAAAGAAAAAAGAGTTGTGTGATAACAATGCTATTTAATTGAACAGTTTTTGTAGGTACGGAACTTTAAAAACATAATAAGATTCTTCAATATAACAATTTGTACAAATCTATTCAAAGCGTAATAATTAATTTGCGATCGTCATGTTTATGATTCCGGGATTTTAGAGGAGGTATTATCAACTCTATGTTAATTACTTCCTCGAACATTAGGTAAATATAGTCTACCTATTCCGATCTCTGGTGATGAGGTATTAACGGTGTAAAAAAATTTGTCGAAGTTAATTAGGAAACTAGATTTTACCACCGGGTTGGCTCGCTTTTATTTCGCCAAATTTTGACTTTCAAAAGTTATCCACTGGTCACATACTGGGACAAATAGATTCCGATATTATCATAGTGATCGATTAACATGCATATTAACATAAATGTCTGTAACATTAGATGGATAGTAGGATTAAGGATAGGATATATATCCGTCATTTGAATCGAACCACTGCCAGAAATGTATTCTAATACGGGCCATACACGTTCAAGTAATTTGATCAAACAGGCTGATTCAAACTGTTTGATCAAATAGAAATATGAATGAGTTGTCAAATTTTGACAACTCATTTTTGATCAAATTTTCCCACAGACATTCATGCCAATTTTGATCAAACAGTTTGAACCAGCCTGTTTGATCAAATTACTTGAACGTGTATGGCCCGCATAAGAATCGTGCCAATTTTACTTTCTTTCTGTCATTCACTTTTGTGATTTCGCAGAATCTAAAAACAATTGGCTGAATACCTAGAAGCTTGGTTTAGGTAAATTCATGAATATTCTTTTCACTTTGTCAAAAAACGTTAAAAGAAAGAACCTTGAAAGTATTTGGGTACCTTCCTATCCTACGAATTTTATTTGAATTAATTTGTGAGGTTTTCAATCTGACGATGAATCGAATGTTCCTTCATTTTCTCGAGTTCTATTTCAAGATTTCTTTCACTCATCAATCTTATTTTTTTATTATTTATAGGCACGCGTTGGACCATTATCTCACCTGATGGCAAGCGATGATGTGGTCGAAGATGGAGCACGCTTGCCTAGAAGTAGCTTATTCTTATTCTTTTACCGCTAGAATTATAGCCCATCTCGACCAGTCAAAGGCGATGCGCCACCGATACATGGCGGACATCCCACCCACATGCACAAAACGTTTTGGGAACACATTCATTGCGCGTAAAGCTAAGGAGTGGAATTCCCAGCCAGAGTCTGTGTTTCCTGATAGCTACACTTCTAGGCAAGCGTGCTCCATCTTCGACCACATCATCGCTTACCATCAGGTGAGATAGTGGTCAGACGCGTGCCTATTAATAGTAAAAAAAAGTCAAAGTGGGTGCAACTGAATGCCATTATTTTGCATGTAGCGACTGCTACAACCCAGTTACTGAGTTTAGTGGAGTAGAATATTCTTAATTGCATACCAAAATTGTAAAGATACAATGGCGTTCATCTCGCTGACGCCGATAGAACTAGACAACCTTTGGATAGACTGAACTAAATTAAATTGAAAGAGCTAACCTCTTTCAATTAAATTAATTCCATTCCATCCAATCAATTTCAGTCCTCATTCTGAGATACAAATTAGTATTTCATACAATACATACTGATGTTACTCAGTCACTGGGTTGGGGGAGTTACCTTACAAATATGTTACCGGATTCAGCTGAATACCAGTATTTTACGTGGAGTGGCTGCCTACCAGACCTCCACAACCCATTAACTGGGTAACACGGTACTCCTTAGAAATAATGGTGTCAGATTTTCTGGCTTCTGATTATCCGTAACGATTTCCAAAGATCTACAAATGACAGCCGGGACCAACGGCTTGACGTGCTTTCCTAGGCACGGAGGAGTCTCAGTATGCTAAGATGGTCACCCATCCACAGATCAACCTCGGCAAGCGTTGCTTAACCTTAAAGATCGACCCATGCGGCTGTTATTATTTAGCCACGAGCTCCGAGCAATTATTCCAGTACTATTCCCTTAAAACTGTTAACTAGAGCGGTCTCTATGTACCTTTGCCTGTGACCGAATACTTGAGGAACAACTTCAGCTATTTTAGCCACGAACTGGAAAGTCAGGCAGCGTTCCTATCGTGAAACAAACTTGGTACAAATTGTGTCCTTTAAACAAAAGTACCTATCCTAGTTACTCACAGTTTTGGAGGAATGAACAGCAAGTTAAATTGGATAAAGTCAAAAAGATTTATATTTCTGCATTATATTATGTTCATAAATCAATGAGAGTTTTTCTGGTGGATAGAAATTCGCAACGAAGTCATTCGCCAGAGAAATAAAGTCACCGACTTTGTGCGTAGCATCAGCATGCTGAAGTGGAAGTGGGCCGATAATGTCTGTAGACGGACAGACGGTCGATGGAGCAGACATGTGTTAGAGTGGAGGTCGCGTATGGGCAAACGTAGTATGGGAAGAAGAAGAAGGTGCCTGGCAGCAGATGGATGCGGACTACTCAAGACCGGGATGGTTGGCGCTCTTTGGGTGAGACCTACGTTCAGCAGTGGATGGCAATTGGCTGTGATGATGATGAAGATGATGATGATGATGATATGTCGGTGTCGGCTTCCAGTTTAACCGGATACAGCTGAGCACCAGTACTTTACATGGAGCAACTGCCTATCTGATCGATTCAATCCAGTAACTGGGTTTTTCATTACCTCTTGCCTGACACCAATCTTGCCAAAGATTGGTGTCAGATTTCTTGGATTCTGACTACCCGTTACGACTGTCAAAGATCTAAAAATGAATGCCGGGACTAACACATTTTTCATTATTTTTTTAGGAATGGGAAATCTTCAAATGACTTCTTCTGCTCTGGATGAAGAAGAACGGCGTGTCAGACTCTTAGTGACTAAACCCATCCTTGATTCTTCTAAAGCCCTTTGCGTTCCAGGGCCGCGGTGACTCTTTCGAACAAATTCCGCTACCAACACCTTAAAAAGTGCTTTACGAGGACTGAGAATGAAAAATCGTCCCTTGCGGCTGTTATTCTAAAGCAGTTTCCAGTTTCCAATTCTTCCAAGCCTTCTTTCGCCTCAATTCTTTATTTTATTAACACTTTAGTCGGATTACAAGCTTAAGATTTTTTTCAGCCTCCAAATCAAAAATGTGTTAAGTTACAAAGTATACTAGCTCTCAGTGTAACAAAGAGATACAAAAAATTAAGAAAAGTTCAGAAACATCTTTAAGTTCTAATCACATCTTTAGAATATACAAAAAAATCTAGAACACAGCTTACCAGCTTACGTCACACACCCATTAAAACTTTCGAATGAAGATATGAAAAATGAATTAGCTTTTCATTTCCTGAGGGATCCTTAGCTCCCTAATGTTGGCTATCTGATGTTAATAATTTAGGCACTGCGGGCAAAGAGGATTGGGGTTGCTCCTAATACTGATTTCTCGCTAAAGTTATTTTTGGATATCTCTCGTATAATAATGTAATGTATGTATGTAATTTATCGAGGTACGTAGCTCCAAGAAACCGAGGTCGTTAGTGGGAGATAACATTGACAAATCTATCTGTGTCAATTATAACATAGGATTACTGTGAGTCAGTATTGTCACCTGAAAAGTACTTTTAGGCGTCAATTTGGGAGCAAGATTTATTTATTTATTTACTTTGGGAAAACAAACAGTTACACAAAAAAGGTACAATACAAGTATTTAAAAATACAAAATAACATAATTATGAGTAACCCACGACGTTACCCACATTTTAAACACAACAAAATGTTATGGGCCAAATTACACACGAGTAACATGAGCGAGATAAAATTTTAAAAACAAACAAAAATTTACAGATTTTTGTCTTTTTGTTAAAAAACTAAAATAAATTTTACATTAAAAATCAAAAATTCAAATTAAAATAAATAGCCAGAATTAAAATCAAAATTAAATAAAAATAAAAATAATAATAAAACAAGATTCCAAGAATTGCTGTTTAAGTGAGTAAGAGAGGTCAACGATTCGCAGAATCGTAAATATCAAAGTAGCATTGCAAACTTTACAGGACACAAGGAATCAAAATGTTTCAATGTTTGTCGTTTGATTCAGTTACACCTACCTCATAAATAAGAACAAACTCTTCAAGAACCTAAATATTTTAAAACAACACAGGTACACTTCACGCCAAAATTACTGCCACATTATATATAAAACTTATATCGTAGTATTCTTATCACAGGAGTATTCCAAGCATGCTTCTTCTAGTGTAAGGTACCACTTATAGTCTCCGTCTTACACTGCGACTAAAAATCGATTTCCAACCCACTTCTAGTATGTAACGACCCATTTCTCTCCGTTGAATCTTAGGTTCTGAGTCGATCGACTGAACACTTTGTGTTAATGGCACAAATGTCATTTGCAGAATGCTTTGTCATATCTGCTCATCGATGGATGCTTTGATGGAGATGGTCTTTGAAAGCACCATCGGGATATTGCGGAATATTACTCTATGACTCGTGACAATGCATCAATGGTGTTCTTAGCTCGATTTTGGCAGACAAGAAGTACAATATGAACCCTATTACTAAGCCTCCATTGTCCGTTCGTCCATCCGTCTATCAGCGGGCTGTATCTCAAGAACAGTTGAAATTTTCACAGAGTGTGTATTCCCAGTGTCGCTATTACAACATATTATAATAAAAATTAAATACAATAAAAAATTAAAGGGGACTCCCATACAATAAACGTATGTTTTTCGGTCAATGGCACGGAACTCTTTGTGTGAGAGAATTGGCCGGGTTTTTTTAGGTAGCAATACTTGCCAGTTGCCAAAAAAAATCTTGTTAGAATTAAGTTATACGATATATTTATTTAGAAATATTAAGAATCTGTATTTGTGAGTTGTTTCGTTACTCTTCTTCAAATAACTTTTTCGTGTTCCTCCGACCACCCGTTCGTCTGAAAAAGTGGTCCTCAACACAAGAACTATTTAACCCGGTCAATACTTATCAAAGAGTAGTAGAGTGACCTCGATTGTGTCAAATGTCAGACGAGATACGTCGTGCTTTCAAGAAAATTGGCGAGGCCGTCTTCGTATAGATACTTACGCTATTTTTATACGACTACGCGCCTGTAATGTGAAATGATGTGTCTTTTGTTGATGTCACGGGATACAATATGTATGAAGTGGGGTTAAGTAACTTTTTTATAGTAGATGGCTGACATTTGACATATGTTTTGTCGTCAAGGTCGAGTGGGTGTTACTACCAATATTTTCTATACCTACACACGTGTAACAGAATAAATGCAATACCTCTTCAGGGGTCATTGTACTCATCATTATGAACAACTTTTACTACGGGACCAACAATGAAATCGCAAAAAAAAAACAGCTGTTCCATACATTTCTGTGCGCATACTCTTTTTCGCGCGCGAGTTTCGTGAGGCCTGTTATACGTCAAACATCGAAATTATTTTGAACAAGTAATATGCATAAAAGAACAGGATTACGGCATGAACTAAATATAATAATATAATATATCCTGGGACAACTCACACACGGTCATCCGATCCCAAACTAGGCAGAGCCTGTACTATGGCAACCAGACAACTGATAAACATACTTATATATTTCTAAATACATACATATTATACACAAATTACACCCAGACACAGAACAAATGATCATGCTCATCACACAAAGATTTGTCCTGGGTGGGAATCGAACCCACGACCTCCGGTTAAGCAGTCAGGGTCACTAACCACTCGACCAACAGGCCAGTCAATATGGTATAATGAAAAAAATACATATAGACTGTATAAATATATACAATCGTATAGCGTGGCAGCGCGTCGCCACGGCATGCGTCGCCACGCCAACAATCGGTTTTACCCGCGGCTATAGATGATTCACATAAAAAATCAACCGTTACAGCAGTAGCTGCTATATATACTTAGCAATCTATCCTATTCTAAAATAGGATTGATTTTGTTAATTACATAACGTGTAACAGAATAAACGCAATACCTGAAAAGAGGTAATTGTACCTACTCATCATTATGATCAACTTTTAATATGGTCCCACAGTTAAACTTCTTCACAATGATGATGATACTGAAATCGCGGAAAAAATCGACTGCCCCGTACATTTATGTGCGCATAACTCGACAAAATGAACAGCTAGGATTATTTTTTCGGTTTCGGGGTTGGTCTCATAGTAAAAGTTGTTCATCATGATGAAACAATGACCCCTGTTCACGAAAGAACCTGATACTTCAATACTTAGACTTCTTATAGGTTTTACTGTAATCTATAGGTAAACAACTATTTATCTGCATTTTTTTTTCAACATTTTTGTCTCATTAGTTTCGAAGATAAGTGGTATGGTAATTTTTCATCTAATTTCTCGAATAACTTCAAAACTATTTACTTGAAAGTCATGAAAAACATATAATTAAAAATTTATTTACGTAACGCGTCCGTGTTTGGGTCACGGAACCCAAGTTACCAAGTTTCAACAGAATACTTTATAAGGCGAAGGTCTAGCATTGGGACAGCATTTTACTTGATTAAAAATATGCAAACTTATTCTGCTTAAAAGCGATACAAACAAATAGTTATACAATACATACAATTCATCAAAAAATTTGTTGAATAAAAACAACTCATTATAATAATCAAACACATGAGATAAGAATACTTTCCCTTTAACCTTACTTATCTATTTGTTCGAATTAAACAATAATTTCCTAAGCAAAAAAGCAATAAATCATACTTATTCTCATCTCTTGAAGACGTTATCAAGACAGTGTCAGACGTGACCGTTGGGATCAACTATTGTCTCGACATATTTTATAATGCCTGTTTACGGATGTAGATTTCAAACATATCGGTACCACAAGAATCAATTGACGTAAGGGACATTTACCTAAAATGCCAAAATACCCCCATGACAATTTAACGTAAGGTTCATTTACGCCAAATGCCAAAACGTCCTTTACGTTGATTGAAACTTCTGGTATCGTATAGATCCTGTTTTGACCTTTTATCTACAAACTTTAACATTTCATGTTATTAAGTTCACTGGCGGATCCACTGGGGGGCGGCGTGGATCACATCAGGCCCTATCTTCTGATACTAGCGCTGAGTTTTTTATTTTTTTAAATATCGCAGCATATGCTGAGATAGGTACCTTTTTGGCCTCGCACAGATTAAATTCATGCTGTTAGCTTTTGTTAATTAATTTTTTAACTGTTAGTTTTACTTTATTTTACATTTTTGTTTGCCTGGTGTGAGTCCCAAATAAATATTTATTTATTTCTTTCTTTTTTTTAAGGGACTCAAGCCCCCCAAAAGTCCAAGATTTCTTTGGTAGTCTACAAGCTAACACAGTTATTGGATAGTAATCTAAGGAGGCTTTTTATTGCGTCAAGCAAAATATAATGCTACGTGCTTTTTTAGTGTTTACATTTCTAAAAACTACTTAGCGGGGTCAAGCCAACCCCCCACCCCCAAACAACAGTCCTGGATCCGCCCCTGTAAAACTTTGTAGATGATATGTCAAACTTTGGAGGTTTAGATGTTTACATGTCAGGTGTTTGTTAATAAATCATGGTTGAACGGTTTTAGACGTAACACACACGGTTAGACCATGGCCCGGATAAGGGACTTGTTATAATAAAACACTTTCAACACGGGCGAAGACGTGGGCAGTAGCTAGTACATAATTGTATACTTATATAATAATATTATCTATGGCTGTCACGTCATGTCGTAAAAGTTTAAAGATAAAGTGCAATGTGACCTGATGACTGTTGCTCTTCGTAAATATTTTTATCACTAAGCGGATGTTGATACCCACGCAATTATTATATTATTTCAAACTTAGTGATTATGATTTCGATTGGACAGTGAGTTGATTGGTTAACGCAAGTTTATTGATTGGCCATCCTATGTTCTGTGTGTAAAAACATTTTATTTTACTAGAGAATACTACTGGTAATATGACTGAAGTATTTTTTAGGGTTCGACCAACGGAACCCTATTACTAATCCTCCATTGTCCGTGCATCTGTCTGTCAGCGGGCTGGTACGGAAACCTTCGTGTGGGAGTCCGGCTCGCACTTGGCCGATTTCTTCCAACAAAGTTTAAAATAATTTTGTGCATATCGTTACGGCTAATAATTTAATCAGGAATTTCGGCTATTCGTTTTCTGCCAATCAGCAACAAGAAAAAATAATACAATATCACTACCTTTTTATAGTTTTTATTTTACACCATCTTTGTAAAGGTTCTATAAAAGATTTGATGCCACCTCTAAAACCAGCTAATAAAAATTCTATATAAAGTCACCTCTAACATGTCAAGACAGCTATATACAGAACGATAAACTTTGATATTACTCTTGTTCCTATTATAGGTAAACGACACTATGATGCTACCAGTAAGCAGTAGATATTAAGGTTTTTTGCTACTATATATTACTAGTTTTTGCCCACGGCGTAGCTCGCGTAATAGTAGCCTGTAACCGTCGCGAAGGTCCCTTTTATCTCTGTACCAAAATTCATCAAAATCGGTTCAGCGGTTTAGGCGTGAAAGCGTTACAAACAAATGAAAAAAAAAACACTTTCGCATTTATAATTGGAATTATTTAGGGTTAGGATGTCCCACAGTTGGTCTTTACATATCCCTTCCGAACCTTTCGGTCTTTGCAATTTGCTGACCATGTTAATACTGAATACTCAATTCTTTATTGCATTCCACAATGTAGACTTAGGTGGTAAACATTTCTTTGGTAACAATCGTGAACCCTGTCGGGCACAGCAAAAGTAAGTAGGTATGTGGAGAGGACTTATCATTTAAGTACCTAATAATATAATTATGCTAAAAAAAAAAAAAAAAAATTTACATTAACATTAGAATTTACATTGCAAAAGACTTTATTTTCCAAGATTTGTCACTTAAATATTCGTCGACACTGTAATATTTTTTTTTTAGTAATAACTTTTTTAACTTATTTGCGAATAAGTGGAGTTTTGTTTGTTTGCCCTTCTAACAAAAGTCAACTTCCATACCATGGTGAGTTTTCCCGTAAGTGACGATCTTCGCCAATCTTTTCGGGTGCATCCGGTGCATTCATGAGATGTGGCCAGCCTACTTCTACGAGTAATGGAGCCCAGGCTATTGTAATGCGCTGGTCGATTGAAATCTATTAATCATTATGCTTCATTGCCTACACCCGGTCGATTCTGTAAACATGTCGAAGTGAAGACTTGGGTGAAGTGATCACGAAGTGAGCTGTCATTTCATCTTGACTACATGGGTTGAAAGGTCACTTTGTGATCACTTCACCCAAGCCTTCATATCGACATGTTTACAGAATTGCACTGCAGTCCAGTAAATGATGAATTCTTTAAACTGAATAATAACAGTACATTAGTAAAATTAAATAACGAGAGATACAAGGCTATACAAGGTATTAAATGAATTTTTATTAATGAAGAGAAATTCAAATGTAGGTGTGATTTCAAAATTCGAGCAGGTACCACATCCCTATTTAATTTATGAATTCTACTGATTACTCACAACAATAGACAACGGACTTATTTGTTTTAAATATAAGGTACCATATTATTCAAGCTTGTTGAACTCCCTTAGTTATTGTTCGAATAGTTGGGTTCGCTTTCCAAGTTCCGACTTAGTTTTCTTTACTTTGTTCGCTCTTGTATAAATGTGGGTAGGTACATGAAAAACAGGAACACATAATATTAACAAAATAAGAGACAAACGGAATGGCGCGGACCGCCCCACGTTTTGAGATCACGTAAAATTACACGCCTTGCAGCTTTTAAGTTTGGTGCAAGTCTTGAGAATACAGCTTGCATTTAAGTATCATCTGCTCTTCTAGTAGAAATATCTAATATTTACTTGCACATTTCTAAAATTCTCTTTAATTTTTCAATAATTCGTCTCTGAATATTTTTTTACATATTTCGAAAATAAAACGGCGAACGCACAATATTACCGTGTAAATGTAATTACACATATTTACATTATAATAAAGATTGGACTTGGGTAGTAATCTAAGGAATTCTGAATCACGATTAATGCCACATTTTATACAAGCTAGTACAATGGACAAAACAGATAAGTATGCAGCCTGCTAAATGCAACTGATTTTAATGGTATTGGGCACATAGCCAAATCTCATTTCAACGTTTTCTTTTGTCCTTAATAGTTGACTCGGAATGCGTATTTATTTTTAAAGCACTAAGACGATGCTCATTTCAGTTTCAGCGTAGTCCAATAACATTTTTTTTACTGTGCCTAATATTTTTTATTTTACATGGAAAGTCAGAACACTTTACAAGTTTTTGAAAAGTAGTGCATCAAATCAATTTAGACGTTGAATAAAATGTTTCTTGCTCACCGTACAAAAGCGTATGCCATTACCCTCTTATCGCTTATGACTTAAAGCACAGTTTTACATCTTTGTAAGTTACTTCACGACGGTCTGACCTACATTTTGTGCTCGTTTCCATCTCACAGACACAACGATATTTTTGTGTGGCAAAAGTTACTTTGTTCTGCATCCGCCGTTTGGGCCTTAATTAATTAAAACTGTAGCGTGTTCCATCTTTGTGTGAGAAATTTTTGAGGTGGCAATTTGAAATGTTTTTGTTTCTCTTTTTAGTAATTAATGGCTCTTGTGTTGTCAGTAAGAGAAAAATGTTATATCAAAATTGAGATGTGTTTTATATATTTTTTTCGAAATGTTGTACGGCAGTTACGAAAAACTAAGAGAAGAAAAAAATAGTTTTTCTATAGATGTTGATTCCGATCGGTCTTTTTTTTTCGTTTGGTTATAAAATTCATCTAGGTTAATGATCGCTTGTGCTTTGATAAAACGAAGTAACTACATAATAACTGGATTGACATCAATAGCGAACTTTCTGTAAATAAAATAGATTATGAATAATAAAATTGCATGCATGTGTTAATACAATCAGGTACTCAAATACGTAAATAATTATGTTTTGATAAATTTATATTTAAATTTAATAGTACCAACTCAAATAATATATTATTTTTTTAAAAATTTGTCTTTCAATTGAAAAAACATAGCGCACTACCTAATTTTTAAGATCTGGTATGTAATTATTACCCATGTTTAACAAATAAATTATTACGATTATTAATATGTAATATTGACAGTCAGTTTAGTGGGTAGATATTGAATACAAATCAAGACGATATTTTCACCGAGGGTAGTGTAAGTTCAAAAGATCATAGCAAGAAAACATAGCTTCTAAGTAAACAAGGCACTGATTTAGGTCAGATCTCCTCACCCTAATATGTAATTATGTTAGAACTTTCACAAGGTTTTCTACTTTATTCTACTTACAAACTTAATTATCTCAAGTCTAAATCAAGTCCTTTATAACTGTTGTTAGTCGAAACTCAGACTACCCTCCTAGTCGAGTGATAGTTATTGTATTTAGTAACTTAGGTAACAAATTAAACGGGGTTAACTTGAAACCTATCCGACCAGCCAGGAAATGTTGGAACAATATTGTGAAGCATCGAATTACTAATTTATTTTGTGGGACTGTGGTTGGATATTTTGAATTATTAGGGCGTGTACTAAGCCACGATTTGTTAATTGAGAATTTGAAATTAAGAACGTGTTCATCTGTAAATCAGTACCTATCGTCGTACGTAGCATCCTAGCTCCTAAACGAGTGAACTAATTTTCATTTATTTTCATGTTTTTATGTGTACCGTTAAGAAGCTTTAGAAGTGGAATACCTGATAGCTACAACCTGGTGTTATTTATGTCAAAGTAGATAGGTTTCTATAGTATGCGCCAGATAAATGTGGAATAAAGTATATTGACCTTTCCCTAATAACTGTTCATAGGTACCTGAACAATTAAATATGAATCGTTTTTCATTATTAGACAATGTTAAGGATCACGAGAGATGATGATTCGGGACAGCTTTGTGTCATTAATTCCGTTTTTCAAATTAAAAATGTCAATAATTGTAGGTGGGTCAATGACCGTTATTCCACGATTATCTGGCGCCTACTATAGGTGCGTGCTCCAAAACATCGCTTACAATAATAATAAAAAAGTTTGAGAGAGAGATTTTTGCAAATCCAAAAGAAATTTTTAAATAGGGTTGTCTTGTTTACTTGTTTTTTAATATCGAAAAGACAATTTAATGATGCCTTGATGCCGATATTGGACCAATTATGATAATGCTTGCAATGATTTCATAAAGGGCATAGAACCTTAGTGGCATAACTACTCGGCCGCCATTTTAACTTTTTTTTTCAAAATCGCGGCACATTGTGCACATGCAAATATGGGTGGAGGGCACTTAAATAAACAAAAAATGTTAGCAAAGCCCTAAAGTATCACGTTGCCAAGATATTTTCTACTAAAGTCGTCATTAAAACAGTTACTATCATAAAAAATAAATCAATGACATGCTTAGAAAACTCATTTTTCTCAAGAAGAGACGAATATATTGGAAACTGTTGAATTTGGATAGGATTTATTGAATTCAAATGATTTGGTCACGATATATCGAGAAATTATAATCTAATGAAGATTATTTCATTACAATCTTACGGAGATTGCAATTTTCCGGTGACATACATATAACAACGTGCAGGGCAATTTTGAAAAAATAAAAACTAAATGTCGGCTGGTGGCTATGCCAGCTCCCACAGAAAAATTTTTGAACCTCTTTTATTCAAAAGTCTCACTTTCGATTTGATATTTTCTGTACAACGACTTAAAGTAGGTTCATTATCCTTATCTTTTCTTTAGATACTATTCACACAAGTTCCAAATATCTAAGCTACAATCTAGTTCATTCAGCCTAGCCCTAGAATGCCCCAGATCGTTAGACACCACTGCGGTAGTACAAGGACCGTCGTGTCCAATAATTGCTTGAATGGCCTTTGTAGGGTACTAATGGTCGCCTATGCTGATTCCCGTTTGGAACGAGGACCTGTGTTGTGTTGAGTGTAAGTAAGATGAGTAGTAGGAGTCCAATTTGCGATGGCAAGGTAGATTTAGATTCACCGCGGCCCTGGAACGTAAAGGGCTTTAGAAGGAACACGGATGGGTTTTAGTCAGTATGAGTCTGATACGCCCTTCCGCTCCACCCAGAGCGGAAGAAGTCATTTTATGATTTCCCATCCTTAAAAAAAAACGTATATTTTGATGTCGGCTCGTTGATTAGTTTTAAAGCTAAAAGAAACAATTGCGAGTCGGACTCTCACACTAAGGGTTCCGTTCTATAAACCGAATAAAAAACACGTTTCTTGGATGGAAGAAATCTTTAATTTAATTTAATTTTTATTATTTGATGTTATAGCGGAACTAGAAATCCACAATCTGATAAAATTTTAACTGTCTACCTATTACGGATCTTGAGATACAGCCCGCTGACAGACAGACGTAAGGAGGCTAAGTAATTAGGCTTCCGTTACTTACCCTTTGGGTACGGAACCCTAAAAATAAGTGAATTGTGTGAGGTTAGGATAGTGTCACAGTTGGCAGGACGGAATGAAAGAAGGAAAAACGTTGCGCCAACTAGTTGGAACTGTGAAGTAACTTCTGAAGATTTATAATCACCAACCATCACCAACTTCTAACCCCTCCTATAATAATGTTTTTAGTGGAAAAAACCCATAAACATTTTTGCTCGACCTGGGAATTTAATTATTTGAAATCCAATCAAAAGATTGAAATATTGACAAATGAACAAAACTTAACCTACTTGCGATTTAAAATTCCCAGTGGAAAAAGATTAGATATCTTAAAGCTGCCTGCGTTATTATTTTCACGCCACTTTATTCCTTTCCATTTTATTTCCACACTCAATCTTATTCTAAAATTCTTCATTCACGAGATTCATTCACTTCAATAACTATTGTCAAAGCTGAATGGCTGGGCAAAGTGTAGTTAATCGCGTTTGAGAGACCCACTTATATAATACAGCTAGCTTTGTAGAGTAATCAACGCTTTGAGCAGATTCAACGATGTTGGTGGTTTAGGGTGTATCTATGAATGAGTAGGAAATTAGCTTCGATTTACTGAAGTTACTTTTTATTGTGCGTACAGCTAAGAAAGTGGAATTTCCTGGAGGTGTATGTGTTTCTTGATAGCTAAATTTAAAGAGGTATGCGGTACAGAGCGCAAACCTCCACTGAAAAGAGAGGATCCTCCGACCAGACGGTTATTGTGACTGTTGGGCAACTGCCCGATAGTTATATATGTATGTTCAAGTCGCACTGAGAACTTTGCTTGCGCGATGCAGGATTTCGTTGGTAGTTCATCGCTAACAGGATAGATGGCGTTGCGGTTCCTTTTTTTGTTGCCGTAAAAATTTCGTCGATTATGGTCGATCGCGAACCTAATAATATAAAATTCTTCCGTTACTGACTGACTGAGTGACTGACAGGTAACGCACAGCCGATACTACTGCTAGTTGATTCTGTAAACATGTCACAGTGAAGGCTTAGGTGAAGTGATCATGAGGTGAGCTGTCAATCCATATAATCAAGATGGAATGACAGCTCACTTCATGTTCACGTGACATCTTGATTACATGGACTGACACCTCACCTCGTGATCACTTTCATCACGTTTCGGGGCTCCCATACAAGCCCGCTGACAGACAGACGGAAGGACGGACGGACAGCTGAGGCTTAGTAATAGGGTCCCGTTGGCTACCCTTCGGGTACGGAACCCTAAAAAACAATATAAACCCAAAAATCTATTAGGTATTTGTAATCAAGTCACCATAGCAACAGTGGAATTAAACACCTCTACCTCGCTTTAAGCCAGGACAAGATACCTGCTTAAATCGTCTAACTTCGAAATCAAATCCAAGACCAGACACTATTCCGAATTCTAAATAGGTCCAAACTCCAAAGACTTAGGTATTGATAATGTCAAAAGTTTAGAGGTTATAGGTGAACAAGATCTCTTACCCAAGTTTCGGTGTCATAAAATTAACATAAACATTATTTAAAACGTCAGTTGTAATCTACTTATCGATCCCTCTTTTACGATCATTAGCTTTTCCCGTGTCGTATACCACAGAATGTGCGTTTTTTTTTGGTTAAAAAGTGGCCAGTAGTGATCTATCAGTGTAAGATTTGTTTTTAACCGGATCAGAACTTCCTAAGATTATCATATTCAAAAAAAGAAACTATTTTCTCAGATTATATTTTACTAGCTGCGCCCCGCGGTGGTACCCGCGGTTTAAGAGTAGCCTATGTGTAAATTAAGGGTATCAGCTTCCTGCTTACCAAATTTTATCAAAATTAGTCCAGCCGTTTGCGCGTGAAGAAGTTACAAACATACACAAACACACACACTCACAAACTTTCGCCTTAATAATATTAGTGTGATGTGATGTGATGTTTCTTCTATTATATTATCTCAATAATAGAAGTTTTCCATTTTACAACATAATTGCATTGCATAATAGGAGCAGTCAGGAGTTTTTTGTTTTAGGATGGTAAATCATCAAATGACTCCGCGATGAGCGAAGCGGAAGGAGCGTCAGACTCTTACTGACTCGAATTCATCCGTGTTCCTCCAAATGCTCTTTGCGTTCCAGGGCCGCGGTGTTTTTTCGAAAAAATTCCACAACCCCGGAGTCTTGTATATCTTTTTCCCGATGTTGACGGCAATAGGCATGCCTATATGGACATAGGCATAAACATAACTGATGGAACCTCCTGTTTTTCAGAGTCAGTTTAAAACGTGAGTGTACCTCAGGACCGGACAGGAGTGATGCTATTTAAATAGTAGCCATTTCCTGCCGTTAATCATCATAACAAATGTATTAATTAACAAACCACAAACACACTAAACACACAATTTATGGAAAACCAATTACGAATACAAATAAATTATTTTAACGATGTAACTGATGCGAGCATTGTCCTCATTTAAATCGAAAGCTAGTACTCATTCCCATTTTCACTAACTTTAAAAATCTAGGTTAGAGAAGTCCAAATTCGCTCATTTCTCAGTAGAAACTCGTAAGTTTCGTTTACACTTTTGATTTTTACGGTTCCAAACATCCGTAAGAATCGGAACCCTTATAGGTTCACTCGGGTGTCTGTCTGTCTGTCATAATAAATTTACTCCAAATCTGCTGGACCGATTTTGTTAAAATTTGGTCCACATATGAACTCCTGTAACTCAAACACGGACGCGTTACGTACTTAAATAAATTTTGAGAATGAGGTCCACTTTTGGTGGACCAATAAGATATATATATTTTTTTTCAAACTGTACTGTAGGTATGACATATCAAATGAGAGTGCTTATTGAGAGAGCTTTAATGATATTTTTCAAAATTTTAGCTTTGACGACATTCAAGAAATTAGACAAAAGATGACCGTTTCTGAAACTACAGAATCTAAAATTTTGAAAAAATGCATATAATAGTTCGTTATCCATAGATTACAGGAAAACCTATAAGAAGTTTTTTTTTTCCTGAGCCTATTGTGTCCCACTGCCGGGCAACGGCCTCCCCCATATCCCATAGGCGCCACCTCGAACCAGCCTTCGCGGTGTCAACCTATAAGAAGTTAAAAAAATGAAATTCGTTTGGAACCCTTTGCACGCCAGTCCGATTAGCACGTGGCCAGTTTTTTTTCTATTTTCTTAATTTTGTTATTTATTATACGTAACATTAATTGCCTTGTGTTGTGCTTTTTCATAGATAATTATTATTTTGTTGTTTACCTTTTACATTAAGATGAACGTTCAGGGATAACGAAAGCGAGCACAAATATATAAACTAATAGAATAGTCTTACTACTAACTCGTTACGAATTACTAACTAACAGAGAAGTTTGTTTGTAATTCAGCACTTAGACCTAAATCTTGTAACTCGGGTAAGCTTAGTAACACGTATATCGTCTAAACGGGCGCTCTAGATTGTAGTAACATAACTGATACTATCAATTAAGTTCACTAACCCGATATCGCGTCGATAAAGTAGAGTTAACGTAGTTATAATGAAATCTTTCGATCTGCTAGGATAATGTTTGGAAGTAGGTATTACGGTAT
Organism: Mamestra configurata; assembly: GCA_002192655.3. NCBI lineage: Eukaryota > Metazoa > Arthropoda > Insecta > Lepidoptera > Noctuidae > Mamestra > Mamestra configurata. The sequence goes on from NDFZ01005132.1 coordinate 326,559, forward strand.
TGTATCGGTCTAAATTTCTTGCATTTTGCACGTTCTGTATGGTGGCGAACGTAAAAGGATAGCACCATCCTATCACTTCCCGTGGGTGTCGTAAGAGGCGACTAAGGGAATGAGCAGAGCAAGAATGGGCAGCAGCATTCTCTGTGCATTACAACATTTATACAGCGATCGACGACCCACCTGCCAAACGTGGCGATTATGGCAAACCTTTGGTTTTGGATTTGGGAGAGCTATGTCCAGCAGTAAACATCATTCGGCTGATGATGATGATGATGACGTCAAAATTTAGTGCACGATATGAAATCGACCTTTTCAATAAAGAAGAACCTCGATGGTGACACTTGAAAAAATAACCGTTGTTTTTTTGTAGTGATATACAGTATAAGTTAAGGTAAAAGAGGACAAAGACCTTGTCAACAAAGTACTTGGTGCTTACCAAAACCGTTAACCATAATAGAGAAGAAAATGGTTAACAAATCAAATAAATCTAAAAGACTCTGCAGACTGCAAAATCGTGTTAACATGCACATTATTTGAAAGAAGTAATTTAAATTAAAAAAAAAAACATTTCAAACAAATGACATACATGTATTACCGAAAAGTTCTAGAGTGCTAGAGCGTTGGAAGGCCTCCCACAAGGTGGACCGATTACCTGGTGAGGGTCGCGGATAGCCGCGATGGATGCGAGACGCACAGGACCGGTTTTTGTGGCGACACTTGGGGGAATTCAGTTAAGGATACAGAGTACGACAACAAATTCAAAAATGACCTACAAAACTACTTAAACTTAAAATCATATTATAGCCTAAAATAATTTTTAACTGAGAAATAAATAAATTAATATCGACTTGAACACATTACATATACACAACTAGGTACTCTATAAGACATCAGTCCGCTACTGCCTCACTCCTGTATTTTTAGTGATTACTTTTTATTTCTTTTTTATTTTATCTGAAAATGTGACATATTATATGTAAAACTAATCTATTGACATTAAATTAACTTTTGTGAGATTGTAATATGAAAATGATAATTTACTTATTTAGTTTATAAGAATGACATAATGTATACTTAATAATAATATTTTTTTTTTAATTATTCTATATCAACAAATTATGTGAATAATGAATAATGATAGCATGTTAAATAAATTAAAACCTGTCGCCTATACATTGCTGTGCCCTAGCAGGGTTCATTGTTTGGAACTATCATAATGTAACAACCTGTAAACAACATGAAACGCAATAAATGAATATGAATATGAATATGAAGCCTATGTCCAGCAGTGGACGTCTTTCGGCTGATATGATGACGATGACATGCTTTGCACTGGCGAATCGGCATGTCCTATATTGCATTATTGATTATGTTTCTATCAATGTCAATACAGTTATTGATAATCTCAATAGATTACAAGGTTCTAAGGCTTGCACAGTAAACAGCTTTGTGTTATTCAAGAGCCTATGGGTCTTGAATGACACAAAGCTTGTGGTTAGGTTTAGGTAACTGGCTGTGAGGCTTATCTATTCACCATAGCATGCGGCAGAAATAGTTGTTGTCATACAATATTATGCAGATATTGTGCCGGTACCTACTAAGATAACAAAAATATTTTGTGCACACATGTCGTAAACTTAGTAGGAGGATTTTTTTTTCTTTTTATGTGTGGCTTCTCGCTGTTCAACCTATAAGGTTGTCGACTGCTTAACCGGGCTTGCCTGTGGTGGCCTTAACATAATATTAAAGCCTCCAGCCAGGGCTTATAAAAAACTTACAAACTAAGCGACTACACGCTAAGGGCACCCCCTGTGGGGTACGGGCCTCGGCTTAGGGCGTCGCTGGAGAGAGGACAGCTAGGGACGGGCTGGATCGAACTGGAGTAGGAGGATTGAAATTCCCAGTTTTGATGGGTTTCCGTTTCATCCTTTCCAACCAGTAATAATAATAGTAACATAGCCTCTTTATTTCCATAATGAATGACTTACAAAACAAATAATACATCATGGAATTATTTTCAATACATGCATGAAACAATAAAATATTACAGCAATTAGTATATAAGTATTAGATTACATTAACATTAAACAATTTCATGTTATACAAATTTCAGAATAATGTGATTAAATATTTTCAACCAGTAATGTAAGGATAAAACACATAATCAAAATTGAAAAACGTCTTGATGATTGCAAAAAATGAAGTTAAATCTCTAAAAATATGTATGTCATGTATCCTGTCCCAAAAAAAATCTGCTTCAAAAACGTTGGCGCTAAGACACAATATTATGATAATGGAACGAATTATTTAATCTTAACGGCCCCGTTTTGATGACAGCAAGAGAACATTTAAGTACGGTCATCTGCTCAGTAGGTAAGTATGTACTAATTGTGCCTACTTAAGCCCGTTAAAGAAACATTACATTGCCCAAACGGCTCTTCAACTGAAAATCGATAAAGGTCTTTGCTCTCAGTTCAATTTCATTAAGTGGTTCTAAGTTATTCGAACTACGGCTTATCGCGTTCTTTTTTTAAATGTTTTTTTTATTATTATTATGGATAGGAGTCCGTCTGATCACTATCTGACTTGATGGTAAGTGATGATGTGGTCGACGATGGAGCACGCTTTTTTAGAAGTAACCCACTCACACTATTTACATTTAAAGCATATTCTTAATAAATAAATAATAATAATAATAATCATTTTATTATCAGGCTGCTGAGGCCCATAGACATAATACACAAAATAATCTTAAACAATAATAAACTAATACATATTAATAAACCTTATTTAACTATTGCACACGAAATGACGGCGTCGTGTTTCGCTGACTGGTGTCACGCAGCTGGCCGCGGAAACGTCGATACACGACACCCTTCGGCCAAAACTCTTCTTTGAGGAATACCTCGAGCTGATGAGTTAGAACCCGCACCACAGACGACTTGAAGTTTGTGTTGTGACGCGACTCCAACTTCTCGACCCTCAAAGTACAGTTGGTCTTCACTCTCATGTACTCCACAATCTCCTCAACCTTCGTGGAGTGATGTAGCCGGGACACGTACAGCTGCGTCGTAGGTGTTGCTGGACGCAGCAGCATGTTTGGTCCTGCCAGCGCGGTGCCGCACTGGTTCCGACAAGTAGGCTTCTTCTTCCTCTCCACCATGATGAAGCCATCCTTGTCACACGTCTCCTTGTTCGGATTCAAGTCCTTTTCTATAAAATATCTTGCTTACTTTTCTAGTTTTAATCCGAGCTAGAATAAAATGTAAACCGTATATTTTCATAATGGCCTAGCTGTTTTAATTTAAAACATTATCCAACTAGTTATGCTGTTAAAGATTCGATGTAGAAATATAAATCAAATAAAGCATCAATTCATTTGACTTAACAGCTTTAGTATACGAAATAGATTATACTGAATTTGCTGTAAGAGCTATAAAATATTTCAAGGCAGCAAAAGCATTACGAAATTCTGAAGTTATGGTCAGGGTAGGACGGGTTCAGTATAAGGCTTCTAAAAGGGATACAACTTTTGTGATTCCTGTAGTCGGCCGTCAAAGATTAGCAACCCAAAAGTACAGCGCTATTGACAGTCTGTCATTCATTATTATTTTTTGTAGCTGCTGGCCATGGAGCCGTCCACAACGTCCGCAAGTTTCAATACTTACCATTAAGTAAAAAATATGTGCACCCTAAATTTAGATTTTTGAGTAAACACTTACTTCAATTTTGATCAATATAAAGCTGTCTTATTTCCATCCTTTATAAAAAACCAAAAAAAAAACTGGCCAAGTGCGAGTCGGACTTGCGCACGAAGGGTTCCGTATCATTATCTATAAAAACTACGAAAACGTTTCTATAACGTATCTATAAAAACGTCAGAAAAATCACGTTTGTTGTATAGAAGCCCCCTTAAATATTTATTTTATTCTGTTTCTTAGAATTTTTTGTTATAGCGACAACAGAAATACATCATCTGTGAAAATTTCAACTGTCTAACTATCACGGTTCAAGCCTGGTGACAGGTCTTAGTAATAGGGTCCCGTTTTATCCTTTGGGTACGGAACACTAAAAATTACGAAACGTTATTTATTGGAAGCATAGTTGCTTCCAATAAATAACGTTTCGTAATTTTTTCTTCTCTTAGAATAACAATATAATGATAATAATAATGACAAAACACCAAACGATAACCTCTCGACTTCCACTGACGAGATAACACTCCACTCTGACAAAACCAAACGCACAAAAAAAGAATTTTAATATATTATAAAAAAAAACTCGACACGATAAATGACTCAGTAAAAGCATTGTCGTTACTGTCACATACATATACCGTAGGCAAAGGAAACCCATTATTAATAGCCACGGACTTGCTCAGGAGGTTGCCGCTGGGAAATAATATATATCGTGACCTTTTGATGCCGGTTGGGACTCGAAAATATTGTCCTAATGTTTCTCTGTTTAGTTCAGCTTGATTCTAAATGTATTAATGTTAATATTTTGGGAGTTTCCTTATAATTTTGGATGGGTCATGTTTATGCTTTTGTTTGTTTGTTTTGATGATCGTTTCTCAGAAATAGTTTCTTTGATAATGGTTGGTAAATTATGTTAAGTAACTTTTAATGTTTTAGACGAAAATCGTGTTGTATTACAAATCCGCTAAGTAATTTTACTGTACTTAGTCAGTTTATTTTATTATCAATTAAGTAAATCTAATTGCACCTTCGTGGCAGCACCCCAGCTCAGATCTTGACTTGGACTTAAGATCCTTTATGAGGACAAAACGTAATTCAACGTTTTCATAATTATCTTCACCCCTAATAATTCCGAATTCTTAATCACAGTCATCAGACATCAAATCCCCATAAATAAATATTAACCAAACAGCTTAATGCTCAATAATAAACATCTTCGAAACGTAAATTTAAAGGTGAACAGTTCTATTGAACCATCAGCAAATACCATTCCAATTAATTTTCTGCTATAGTGTTTAAAATTGATAAAGTTTAACGTTCTTACTGCCATTCGAATCCCAATTCGATTTCAGATACAAATACGATGCCTACAGTGTTCACCGGACGAAATTAAATATAAATAAGATCGGAGGGGCGACTAGGGATTCAGAATCGAATTAAAAAATAATAACGCCTTCAATACTGCCAATGTTATTCTATCGATAAGGCTTTGGGAGAGTTCATCGGTTTTGGAACTTTTGTAAAAGAAGCGTTTGGATGTCTCAGTGTGACTTTAAAGATTATTTGGAGTAAATGAAGTCGTTTTCGTAAGTTGAACTCTAAGTCAATATTTTCGTTAGAGACATCGAACTTCTAGTAATCAAGATTTAAATTTAACTCATTTGGTAGTTTCTTTATAACAATTTCTGATAGCATTTTTGTGTACCTTTTACTTTATGATAGAAACGGGATGAAAAGAAAAACGAACCCACAGAAAAATTGTTAAACATGTAACTCTTAAAGCCTTGTTAGTTCTTTTGAAACATCATCTAAATACGTATCTAATGCACCAATAGTAAACAAGCGTCCACGCTATATGAGATTTCGTCAATACCCTGAAATAATGGTTCCTGTTGTGTACGCAATTGCCAATATTGGCTCAACTTCAGCAGCCTTTGATGGATTACAAATGCGAGTGACCGTTTGTGTACGAATGGACCGATCGACATTCAAGTGTCCCCAAAATGGACCATTGTCAACGGAGCCAATTAAATGAAACCAATTTCTGTTACTGCTCACTATAAGAGAAACATAATCAAGATAATAGAACTAAGCAATAATAGCTTTGTATCCAGAATATCGTTGTCAAACTTTGCCAATACAAATTGAACAGAGCCTTCAATAGTTAACATTAATTTTCACGGACGTGTTTTGCACAGAGACAAAACCCTGGCAAATGAGTTAACCAAGTTTAATTAGACAATCCATGTTGCCAGATACAAGAAACAGTTCGGTTTGCTCTTGTCCCAGTTGTTCAAGATCTCTGTTCGTGTGTTCGCAACTTTGTTGGTTTGAAATTGTGATTTCCTATGGGGAACGTAACGTGCGTTGGAAAACATGCCTACAAAAATGTGTGTGGCTTAAACTTTGCCATTGTCAGGTGATTTATTAAAATTTTACTCTAGAAGTTATTCATTACTGATCGGAATAGGTAGACTATATTTTCCCTAATGTTCGTGGAAGTAAGTAACATAGAGTTGATAATACCTCCTGTAAAATCCCGGAATTATAAATCAAATCATGACAATTAAAACCCGGGATTATAAAAACATGAACTGGACTTGTGAGTATAGTTACAAATTATTGATTTGAGAATCAAAAGAAGAAAGAGTTGTGCGAGAACAAAGCTATTTAATTTAATAGTTTTAGCAGGTACGGACCTCTAAAAACATAGTAAGATTCTTCAATATAATATTTTTTTTCAAATATATTCAAAGCGCAAGAAGTAATTTGAATCCCGCGATACAATCGTCATGTTTATGATTCCGGGATTTTACAGCAGGTATTATCAACTCTATGTTACTTACTTCCACGAACATAAGGTAAATATAGTCTTCCTATTCCGATCTCTGCTGATTATATTTAATTGACCAGACTTGTCAGTTTTATAAATATGGTATCCATGAGTCAACCTACGTCAATATTGATATCAACTTTCAGCTAAGGCACTTTATTTAAAACGAGGCGGACTTCTATCTCTTTTTTTTCAAAAAGAAAACAACTTTTTATTATTCTTATACAGTCAGTGTATTTATGATGAATACCACAAAGAAAAAGTGCCGGTCCCGGCTGTTGTCACATGATAACGGGGGCTTTACGTCATGACAGAGCGAACTTTGCCACAAAAACGTTGAAGAAGTTGAAGATACGACTAGCTGTATAATAATGTTGACCCAAACTTGTTTCTGACATTTTTTTAGATCAAGCCACAAAAAAAATTAACACAACAATTTTCGTGTAGAATATAAAACTGAAAATATAAAAGTTTCGGTCGAAATAAGGCTCATAAACATTTTTAATCCTGAACTAAATCCCAAATCTAGATTATAGAAAAACATCTGTGTTTTATTGGTACTTAAATGGTTGAAAAACATTTTCGTTTTATATATTTGACGGGGAAACTGTGCGGCTTTCGTGCCGAGTTGCTGACGTTATCGCTTTGCAACAATGGTCACTAGAAAGCCTCCTGACCGCAACACCGCTACCCAAACTTACGTTCAGCTGACCTCGCGTTGCCTTCATTCAAATGTGACAACTAGGATAGTCACCTCGTTAGTGCGAATTTTGAAGTCCTGTGGCAACCGCAAGTGCTCTTGGACAAGCAGACGAATGCGAGTAACGACGTCACATTTTAAAGAAATCGCTAGTGTTTTGAAAAAAATCCAGGAGTTTTCTTTTTGTTGTGTTTTGGTAGTGAGACAAACGTCATTTTCTTGTTTCAAAAATATAATGAGCGTAACTAATACACATCTAATTGAGAAACATCGTATAGTTTACCGGAATTATCGTTGTTATTAACAATCCTCAGACTGTCGAAATACAGACGACTAAATTAAATTTCTATTCAGAAGCAATATAACCGAGAGTACCCGATAACTACCTGCTGAAAGGGAAGATCTTCAAACAGAACTATATCTAAATTATACCGTTTTAATATTACCTTTGAAACTGGGACACATAAATATGCCAACTATTTTGTACGTCAAGAGATTCGATGCCGTTGAAAGCTGTAGACAAACTTGTTGGCAGTTAAGAGGCTATTACGTTATCCTCCATGTCACCCCTGCCTTATACAAACTTGCCTCCACACTTTAATAAAAACTTGTACACAGTACAACATTTCAAAATAACGGACTCCCATATCTAGTAGCTTGTCTTTGTGAATTTGTTATTTAACACTTGTCTACATTTGCTCCAGAAGCATCCACTAATAAAATTTTAAGTGCTACCGAATCAAATTTTTAGGTCGTGCCTACTCTCGCTTTTGAGTAGGACCAAGGATGAATTTAAATGAGCTTTCAACGGCGTTGACTTGGAATTGCATAAATATTAATGGTTCGCGGACTACAAGACTGATGGATATGGATTAGCCGGAGGGAGTTTTCTTTAAGCAACTTGAGGGGACAACGTGTCTTCAGCAAATTGTTTGTTGCTGTCCAATGAATATTAATCATTTACATTACCAAGAAAACGCTTGGATGCCCGCTTTCCGTCAATATTGCGTTCCGATTTATTATTGTTCCTGTCGACGCTAATGCGACGTTGTCAGTCAGAGAACTTGCTGAGAAGTTTATTATCATTGCAAGCACTCTCGTATTTACTGTTTTAGTACTAATAAATAAATCTGTAAACACGAATTCTAATGCCTTTTCGGTATGAAGCTTGTCTCTAATGAGAAGCCGTTTGTATTTCGTTCCATTTACATTAAACTTGGGTCTAGCGTGAGAATGTAGGCAGGTTTCTGAATATTAATAGCTACCTTATTAATGTTTGAACATCGTATTACCATCAAATTATTGACATTAGCCTTCGTAGCTATGATAACATTTCTTAACCAAACTTTCTTTTTGTTTCAGGTTTACATGCAATAAAAATAGTGAAGTTTGTAGTGCCAGAGATAATTCAGTATGGTGTTCAAGACTCAGTTATATTAGACTGTGATTACACGTATGGGAACAGAACTCCAGGTCTTATGGTGAAATGGTTCTTCAGAAGCAAAACAAAACCAGTGTACCAGTGGATAGTGTCACAAAAACCCCAGGACATAGGCATTTTGAGGGGTCGGGTGGACTTAAATTATAGAGCGTCAGATGACCCCTTAAAAATGTATAGAGCTCTTCGAATAGTTAAATTAGATACGGACATTTCTGGTGAATATATTTGTGTAGTGTCTACTTTTATTGATGAGGATGTCAAGAGTAAACATATGACTGTTTTTGGTGAGTATTTTAATAATAAAATTTATATTTGTTCAAGTCAGTATTTTTTTCACAATATAGTAGATAACAAATTTTCATATTTATATACCTTTTAAGAAAGATAAATTATCAAATCAAATTTATAATGCAAATACACGTGACATTACACTATTGATGTTATCTTAACCTTTATACAAGCCCCACCTACATATTTTCATTCCAATACATTCTACTCCACTACTGACATACACACGTGCCCCGATTGTACCACTCGAAAATTCGTGTTAAACTTACATAAAGTTCGAACGCAAGACATCCAATCCATACTAAGAAAACATTGAATTTCATATTTGTAGCCTGCTTCCTCGTAAACCGTTTACTTTTCCGCATTACACGTAGTGGGTCTCTCCTACACAGTTATAACCGAAGTGGTGCAAGGAATAAATGAATTTGGGGTCATATTTGGTATAGTATCTGGGTTACAAGAATACTGATCTCTGTATGTTAGTGATCTAGTATAGAACTTTGATCAAAATGAACAAAATCATTATTTTTGTGTCATCATTTTATTAAAGTTCTACCCAGTTCATGGGTTATGGAGGTCTGGTAGGCAGCCGCTCCACGTAAAATACTGATATTCAGCTGAATCCGGTTTGACTGGCTGACCCCAATATAGTTGGAAAAAGACTAGGCAGATGATGATTCTCCAGTTATTTTGGTCTGTGCAGAATTACTTTTCCTTCCAAATACATACATATTAGTTTCAGTATTATTCTCAGTACAATTGCCATTATATTGCCAAATAATGTTCTTACTTTCATTAAAATTTCCGCTTTTATTGTCAATTCGTCGTTACTTTTTATTTAACCTGAAGTGTCAACTTTAACTTTGACATCAGTAATGATAATATTTGAACCTAGTTTGGTTAATATTGATTTACTTGTAATTATAATTACAATTTCTCTTCTAAACTTGTCAGTGGCTATTGGAAAGTTCATTATATCCAACCCCTTTTAACCCCCTGTGGTTAACCCGTTCTGCTATGTGTATTAGCCTCGTTTGGTGAGGATTAGTTGATTAACCTTACAAATTAAAGGCAATTATGTAAGTAAAACTGAATAATATTGTCTGACAAGATTAGATACAGAACCTACAGTCGATCTTTTCATGTAAAATTTTGTCTACTACATCTTGAGCCGGTAGGTTAGTGTTGACTTCAAAGTTAGATGTAATTGGCAAAATAAATAAAATACAAATTGCAACTAAACATTGTTATCATTCGTAAGGTTAGGTAAACAACTGTTTGTGTTGTTGTTTTGTTTATAGAGGTATTTCACGTTGACCTCGTTGGATCTATTTCTGTTTGTTTTACTACAATATTTGTATTTTTTAGCTGTTCTGGTATGCTTTATTGCAGATAGAGTGGTTTAAACTAGGCTTAATGAACACTTGATATTGATCCGTTTTAATCGACGCTGAGTTTACGACAGTGTCCTCACGGTTGATTTTTACTTTGTTATATTTTTCATAGCCGTTATCTTCAAAGTCTCCAATTTCGCCTTCCCTACTCGCTACAGCTTCTCCTTTAAATCGGATATCCTTTTTGTTTAAGCAAGCTAGTTTTATACATTCAACATCTGCTATCCGCAGCCCGCTCTTTTTGTGTCAATGACACTTGTAAGCGTTCCGGCCAAATAAAACTATACCGAATTGCTCTATTCCAATTCGACTTTATGCAATCGGGGTTACGTGTACTGGTAGCATGGGGAATGGTTCAAGTTTTTTGATTGCGGATTACGTATCTACTTTAGGAGAAACGAATGATTGTGTGCATAAGTGAAATCATAAAAAATGTTATGTTGTTGATCGTAGTTGAAAATAAACTTCAAGTTTGAACTTCTACATGAATTATAGTTTATTTACTTTTTGCCTTAAAAAAATATAAGTATATCGGTTTAAAAAAACATTTAAGTTGTATGTTTTGTTTTTGTTAGAACAATGCCGTTTTATTTTGGTCATTCTCTTTCTAAAAACAACGTTTGTAACCACAATTGGTGGAACTTGGCCCAATTCCGAGCCTAATTTCGAATTGACATGCACTTGGCCAATTCATTTATTAAAAGCAGGAAAGAAAGAAAGAAAACGTATCAGCTGCGTGTTCAAAGAAAGTTATAAAAGTTAACTGAGGGTAGAATAATTTAATAGAGATCGTTAACCGTCGGTTAACAGCCTGTTAGTATTCAGCAACTATTTTATTTTGTTTTTATTGTGAGTGAGGAATCTTCGAACTATTGCAGCTGGTTGGTAGTTTGTTAGAAATTGAGAGATTTTGTAGGCAGCCTTTTATTTAGTTTACCTCTTGTAAACTTTTGTTGTTATCCTGTCTGATACAGTGCGATGTTTTTATAAGTTTTAACCGTGTTCAAAAACGGAAGAGGTTTTCAATTCGGATGTATATATATTTTTTGTATGTTCGGCCTAAACTCCGTCGTATACAAACGCAATTGCATTTTTTTATTCGAATGAGTTTTATTCCGAAATGGTCCGTCCCATTTAAGTTTCATAAAGATCTGATGAAGAACTTATACATATACAATTCTAGACATATACAAGACTAGTGCAGGAAGATAAAGACCTTTTTTTGTTTAAGGATGGGAAATTATCAAATGACTTCTTCCGCTCTGGGTGGAGCAGAAGGGCGTGTCAGACTCTTACTGACTAAAAACCCATCCATGATCCTTCTAAAGTTGGCACGACACGACACGGTTGGCGCAGTGGTTGAGCGATTGACTGCTGCGCTGCGTGTCGTGGGTTCGATTCCCGCACGGAACAAATATTTGTATGGCCTACAGATATGTGTTCCGGGTCTGGCTGTTTGTGTATGTGGCTTTTTATGTTTGTAAACGCACCCACGATACAGGAGAAATTCCTAGTGTGGGGCAACGTTTCTTTAACAAAAAAAAAAAGAAAGCCTTTTGCGTTCCAGGGCCGCGGGGACTCTTTTTTTTATTTAATATGGGTTTGCTCTTGACTATAGTCTAGGTCAGGGGTTCCTAAAGTGTGCGCCGCGGCGCCCTGGTGCGCCGTAGAAAGTAAAGAAATGCGCCGCAAGACGCTCCTCATCGGAACTAGACTTAGGTATTCGCGGGAACAAAATGTAATAAACAGTTCAAAACCCGCTCGGTGCTTAGTATTTTATTTTCTTTTTGTGTATCAATATTTGAAATATACTCAACATCATACTGTAGTGGTTTTAATTTTTGTGCCTAGTATAATATAATTGTAACCTATTTTGGTAAGCTAGGGCGCCGGGACATAATACTAAACGGTGTAAGTGCGCGACAGATTGAAATAGTTTGGGAACCCCTGGTCTAGGTCATAGATGACAGAGACAAAGTCGACGATGGAGTCAAAGTCAAAGTCAAAACGTTTATTTCAATTAGGCCATTAAACGGCACTTTTGAACGTCATCGTTTACAGTTCAGTAAAATAATAATGTAACATTAATAAAGTGACTCTACTGTCCATTCGGAAAGGTAGATTCTTATGGAGAAGAACGGACAAGAAACTCCATAGTAGAGCGAGGTTACCCAGAAGAAGCCTGTTCACTCTAATTTTGAAGAGATTAGGGTTGTATGCGTTCGGAAACACAGGCGCAGGCAGAGAGTTCCACTCCTTTGCTGTGCGCATTATAAAAGACGTTTTAAATTACACAGTTCATTACAAAAATGTTCAGTTAACCTGGTCAACACTCAATCAGAAGTCCTAAACACACACAAGCGTTCCTTTACCACCAAATTCACATACACATGCACACATTCGAAATCCACAAGCAAACCTCTAATGTCGTGTTCAAAACTATCAAATTTCAGTGCCGGAGACGAGTTTCCGGCTGATTCAGAACAAGACGAATGACGACACGGTGAACGTCATCTGTGCGGCGGACGGAGCATTCCCTTCGCCGAACCTCNTAAATTACACAGTTCATTACAAAAATGTTCAGTTAACCTGGTCAACACTCAATCAGAAGTCCTAAACACACACAAGCGTTCCTTTACCACCAAATTCACATACACATGCACACATTCGAAATCCACAAGCAAACCTCTAATGTCGTGTTCAAAACTATCAAATTTCAGTGCCGGAGACGAGTTTCCGGCTGATTCAGAACAAGACGAATGACGACACGGTGAACGTCATCTGTGCGGCGGACGGAGCATTCCCTTCGCCGAACCTCACCATAGCAACGCCAGAAAAGTAAGTATATTTATAACTAGCAGTCGACCTTGGCTCCGCCCGTGTCGTACTAGTACTTCCCCTGTTCATAAAGTAAAGCCTTCGAGCTTCTGTCAGCGTGGGAATATATCCCAAGGGAACATACTCCCTGGACAAAAAAGTATCTTATGGCCTTTTCAAATATATCAAAATCCGTTCTGCCTTTAAGACTTGAAGAGGTGACAAACAAACTCACTCTCGTATATAAGTAATAATATATTAGTTTGGCTCTATTAAGACTAGCTGCCAACCGCAGCTCCGCCCCAATTAGCACTTTCCTCATTTATATATTTTAGCTTATGTGTTATTCTGATATATAAGCTACCATATCCAAGGTCCCATTTATCTCTGCATCAATATTCATCAAAATCGGTTCAGTGATTTAGGCGTAAAACAGCAACATCCATACATACATCCGGACAATCTTTCTCATTTATGGTATTAGTAGGATAGGATGGTTTTTTATTGTTTTTGTTTTGTTAGTCAAGCTCGTGGCTAAGTATTGTAACAACAATCGCATCGGTCGCACTTCATAGTTAAGCAAAGCTTATCGAGGGCGGTCGGCGGATGGGTGACCATTTATTAGGTACTCGTATATACCGTGACTCGTCTGTGCCTCGGGAGCATGTTCAGCCCGGCTTTAATTTTAAATCTTAGACACTCGTTACGGATAGACTCGCACTCGCACTCGTTCGTTCCTCTATCCTCTATCCTAACTTGCTGTGCCCGACAGGGTCCATAATGATCTATTATGTATTTTTTACATGTACCTACCACCTAAGCTAACATTGTGTAATGCAAATAAGTATTGAGTATTGAGATAGAAAGCAGAAGACCTAACAACAGTTTTGACAAGAGTATCCTGTTACCCAGTTATTGGGTTGTGGGTGGAGGTCAGGCAGTCACTCAATGTAAAGTAATCAGCTGCATTCAGTCAGAGTAGAAGTCGACCCTTACAAAGAACTAGGCAGTTAGATTTTTTGTTTACACAGTAGATATTTAATCAATCGAAAGTATATATTAAACAAGTTTTGAGCCATTAACCTTTTCCTACAAAAATGTTAAGCGGGTTACTGTGACTGCACTTTTGATCCTTGACTGTACTTTCTGTCTTTTTTAATCTTTCATTCTTCTTTCGTCCTTCTCTCTATCTTCTTTCTTTTTTTACCTGATAGTACTTACTCGGTGAAATGCCTCTACAAAGACAAAAAATTAGATGTTCTTGTTAATTCAAATTTTTACCCGCCTGCAGCAGTGATTAACATAACCACATTAATGTGGGATGTTGGAAGGGTGTGTGACTATTTCATCTCCCCCTTCCCTTTTGGAAAAACAGGGGTGACGTAATTAATTTATATTCCCATGGAGAACTAAAGGGTTATGTTTCGATTTTTGACATTTTTATGAGAAAGTTTAAAATAATAATAATAATTTATTTGCATTAAAGTTTTACATTTTACATGAAACACATAGTTGTACATTGAATTCCAGGTAAATTAGGTATACAATTGTGACGACACCAGCACCCTTGCTAAGTTGACAAGACAACTTGTCTTAAAGATGCTGGGCCCGTCCCTTAAGTAGAGGCACCTTAATTGTATGCTATGAGTATGTAGGTAGACAGACAAATAAATTATTTAAAAAGGAAATAATAAAAAAATAAAAAAACAAATCTATAAGTACATGTGGTGTGGTGTGGGTGTGAGAGAGAGTGTAATAAAATCTTCAATTAATATTTATGATAAATGATGTTGACTTACTACTGTTAAAATTATAAAAGTTAACGCCGGTTAAACAAGTTAAGGCCGGTTTTCCTATCTAATTGGAGAAATAACACAATCTCAGGATTCAAAGACTCGTGATCTTTAAAGCTATAATGATCAAAACATGTCATATAACAATGATAAATAAACAGGATCCAAAAATCTATTTAAACATACAAAAGTTATTTATAAAAGCAGTAATTGTAATAATGAAACCTCTCAACGAATACCACGAGTTTCTTTGGAATCATAACTCGAACTATTTACGCAGTGAAAAAACTCTCAGTAATTAAAGTTTCGAGCCGGAATTATTCGCTTAAAAAAAGTTAGACACGACTAAAACAACTCTTCGCTTTATTTTCGAGTGGGAAAATTTAAGAGTATCAGTTATTTTGCTGTCCAAATTGTTGGAGTCTCTCTGAATTTAGGTTACTGGTTAATGTGGTTTTATGCAATCAAGTTTTTAGTTTTTTTTTTGTACTGTGTTATTTTTTAATGAACTGTTGTCAACTTTACGTTGTTTTTTTTTGTTCTTTTGATGCAGTTCGGTAATTGTCAAATTTGCAAGCATTTAGCTTAAAATACTTTTTTGTTTTGTCAGCCTGATCTGGCCAAGTCCTGAACTAAAGCTTTCATCCATTCCTTCCATATTGCTTTGCTGGATTTTTTCACGTTTATTCACAATGAAGCCAATATATTTATTTTAAAATTTTAACGATTTTTTTTCTTATGATTGTCTGTGTGACATTTTGATACACCTCAGTTCATGTGAAATCTGGAGTCCAGAATACTGATTTACAAATTGACCTTCTAGTGTAAACATCTCTGTGATAGACGGAAAAACAATACATTGTATGTATGTATGTATGTAACTCGGGCTGGTTTCCGCAACTCCACGACTAAGCGC
>NDFZ01005133.1:0-86281 GCA_002192655.3 Mamestra configurata
TAAATAAATAAATAAATAGGTAAGCTGTAGGAATCGTGGCAGTTTGAGGCGATGAGGCATTGCTCTTTGCTTCAAGCGGAACTGATGCGTTTCTTGCAAATTGCAAGATCATACGAAAATCTACATAATTGCTTATGCATTACGCATGAGGTGGAGCACCCGAGCCAGTGATGCGTGTCATTATGAGCGATGGACGCATTAGCATCGATCGTGCAGCCTGCAGTGAACGCGGAAGTGCGCGCAGGGCGGCGCGGGCGCAGTCCAGGCTACCGGCGCGCAGGCACGCCAAGCAGATAGACCGCACTCACACTGACCACGTAACTTTAGTTTTATTTTATTTTTTTAATAATGTTGTTTATTGGTATTGGTGGCAGGACGTTGTTGATGTTTGGAACAGGTACTGGCAGTGGTGCAGGCCCGTGCACGCAAATATTGGTGATAGAAAGCGAAAATTATGGACTCTACATCTTCTGAAAATATGCATGAGCTCATGCACTTACCGGCAGACGAGCTCTGTACGAGGAAGAAAGAAATACGAGCATACATAACAGTGATCATTAATTTGCTTTAGTTATGGCAGTTTCTCCCAGCGCAACGAGCAGCCAGGTTTTCTATAACATCCATTAACAAAGACTGGTGATCGATGTTTATTTCAAACATTATTCAATATCGTCTTATGTTATGTTATTAACTTATTACCGTAATAGTCATTTAATCTCTCCCATTGTTACCGTCAGACAGTTTTGTTATCGCTACCTGTCAGGAATTCAATAGGTCGACGAACAATAGACTATAAACTGCTGTGACGTCACTCGGAAAGTAAGCCAAAGAAAAGTGATATCGTTTTATTGGCATCGTTTTAAAACAATGAGTTTTTGGCTTGATGGTTCCGCTGACCTCTTTGAATTGACCGCTTCATACGGAAGACGAGAGGGTGCCAATTAAGAGATCCTGGCGAAGTGTTTTTGAAGTTTTTATTACAAAGATGAGCGGTTGGCTAAATGGTTGATTGAATTTAATAGTTACCTAGAAAGGCCGTTGACCAGCCACAAAGGAACCACAGACACGCTCTTAAGTGTTTGACCTCTTTCATTTGATACTGGCCTTACAAGGTTTGTGTTTACGTGTCAGCTTACACCTCAAGTATCAAGTCCATATGAGGCCGACCAGGTGAACCAGGTCGCTGACCGCCGCGCCGCGCGCCGCCGCCGGTGGGAGGCGGCCGAAGACAGCGGATATCGCAAGCGCATTACCTATGCGCTGCAACCCGACGCAGCCGGCGCACGCTCTCCTCAGATCGGCGCTACTTCCGGGCCTTTGTGCGACCGCATCCATACCGTGCGTGTGTGCCGGCCAGGTGCGAATCTCATTAATTAGCCATTGATCAACGCCATACAGTCTGGAATCATACAATATTACAACTTGGCTGTAGCAGGCGGAGAGTCGGATACAGTAAGGTTTGTTTATACTGAGCAGCTAAGACTTTCGGAGGAGACTGTTCCTGTACCCATAATAACCGTGCCTGGCTGACCTGCCTGACCTGGCTGACCTGGCCACGGGGTTTGTTTCCTATCTATCTTGAAACTTGGTGAGTAGGCTTGTGATGACGGAATGGCTAGAATCATCTGATGATGCTGTAAGGGGTTTTCGGAAAAATCCGATTCGTTAACAAACGGCACTACTTTTGTTATATCGTACCTCTACCTAGGTACTGATAGGTTACCTATATTATAGCGTTGTTCCCATTCAGGCCTCGTGATCAGTGCATATTGTGCCATTGCATTAATCTCCGCGATCAATCGCACAGTATCTTTGATCGCCGCACAGGGCTGTTGCATCAATGCACCGGTGCGTTGAGTACCCGCGGGGTCGCCGACCCCATGTCCGGCGCGCAGCATCATCTCCACCTGGGGGACTGAGGGCCATTCAGAGCAGCCCGGGTGGAGCGACTTCCGAGGTTTTGTGCCAGCGCCTTTGTGCGACAAGATGGCTCTCAGGGCCTTTAGAATTACTTGTTAAGAACTTTTAAATAAATATACGTTCTTAGTAACGATGGAAATTGATGGCGTAAAATTACAGAGTATTTGGACAATTATAAACTTTCACATCGTTCATCAGCGGGCAGTGTTCTTTTAGACAATATCCGTCAAAACGTTCGTTAATTATCGTGTCAAGCCGTCCGCCACACCACACAACATGTGAGGAACGAGTTAGCGTGGCTAATTATACGATTTCACCGCTTGTTGATATTTATATTGGTGTAATAACTATAAATAAACGACAGTTTACATAGAAACGGAACGGAAATAACAAAACTAGTCGTCAATGTTGTTTGTACAGACTAGTTGAGAACTAAAAATATAGTGGAGCAACGAGCAACGAGCAACGTGGGAATGATTCAATTCCAACCGATACTTGATTTATGGTCAGTGTTTCCGTTCTCAATAATTACATTAAAAAATAACAGCACAAGTTTTGTAGTGCGTGGTGGCACTTGTGCGCATGCGTCACGGGATGGCGCCCCCGTGCCGCCCCCGCCCCCACCCCGCACGGCGCGCGCGCACAAAGATGCGCGATTGTGAACATCTCGGTACGTTCGGCTGGAGTATTTATTGGGTATTGACCCCTTTCCCGCTGATCCGACACTACATCACTGTTTCATGAATATATTATAAATACATTTGACACAGTTGGCGAGTGTGTTCCCGCAGACAGAGTCCAGGCCGCTGCAATAGCTGAGAGGCTCCGCATGAATTACGACGTACTCGTAACCGCTTTACAGTTTACTTTAAAATACACTTTTAGCAGCTCTTTGAACATTATTATTGAGAGAATTAATTTCATCTGCCATTAATTTGAACAGATCAAAGACAACGATGTTTTCGTACTTTGTGTGAGAAATGCATTTTCAAAACGGGGTTTTGGCGAAAAGTCGACCAAAGACCGGGTCAAGTGGTCTGCGATCCTGATCATCGAACGTTGCTGGCATCATAACTAGCACTTAGCTTGTAGGTATGCTATGTGAAATTTATGTCATTTGCTTACTTATGGTCGAGATTATCTTTTTTCAGCTCTTTTTTAAGAGTGTCATGCAGCTTTATAATCTCCTCATCTTCTTAATATACAAAGTAGTGTTACAGCTGCACGTGTATTGATAATATTTGTCTCTTAGTGTTTCAACAAAACGGCGATGTCTCCCAGACGTGAAATTCATCGTCGGTATCACTGACATACACATAAGTGCTTTGCATTTGTAACATAGGTACTTACTATTCGCTTAATATTCAGATCACCGAAAAAAATACTTTTATTTACACGATGCGATGCTGTTTCAAGGTAGGTAGTTAAAAAAAAAATCTGACCATGTACATAATATGTTTCGTTTCTTCTAAACCATTACGTTTTAAGGGTTCCGAACCCGAAGGGTAACCAACGGAAACCTATTATTAAGCCTCCGCTGTCCGTCCGTCGGTACGTCCATCCATCCGTCTGTCTGTAAGCGGGCTGCATCTAAGAACCGTAATAGGTAGACTCTAGACTGTTGAAATGTTCACAGAGTGTGTATTTCACAATAAATAACAAAAAATTACATAAATAAAAAAATAAAGGGGGCTCCCATACAAGAAACGTGTTTTTTTTTCGGTTTATGTTACAGAGCCCTTCGTGTGAGAGTCCGACTCGCACTTGGCCGTTTTTTTCTGGACTTGCATAACTTGTTATATTTAATATCGATTTATCCTACATAAATCGATATTAAAATTTTCCTATTAAGTACCTGTAACTATACAACGTGAATAACAGAATAAACGCAATACCTCTTAAGGGGTCATTGTACTCATTATTATGAACAAATCATTACTGCTTGCTTCAATTTACGTAGAAATTGGTAACAATTTCCACGTAAATTGAAGCAAGCAGTAATGCGTCTTCCCCTAAAAACTTCATCACCCCTTTACCCCCTTTAGGGGTTTATTTTCGAAAAATCAAACATTATTAAGATTTCGAAAAATTAAACATTATTATTCTTATTTTTTAAAAGAAATCATTCATATGTTTCAACTTCATCGGACCAAGCATTAAGATTATCCCCAGTTCGCTCATACCGCAACATTTTTCTTACTAAGAGCATTTTTATATTCGTAACTTTTTAACGAAACATCCTATTTTAATAAATTATAGTGTAAATTACATGTACATAACCAACCTTAATTATCAAACCATTGAAATGGATAAGGAATAATATCATGATACCAAAATTACCACTTTTCCATTCCACTCGAGTTTTGATTGAATATTTGAACAAAAAGCGGTCATTGTGACTTAACCAGAGAGATATACCCTCGCGAGCTTTTTATCATAATGAGTATTTTATGTACCACATTTTTTTTATGTATCATCAATAGTTTTTTCAGCGAACGCCAAATAATGATTTTATTAAGCAAAATTTTACTGTAACATTTGTTACATTATTGCAATTTTCGTATCTATTTTTTCGAAAATATTTTATGGCCTATGTTTTAAGTTAATAATGTAGCTTTCTAATGGCGAACTAATTTAAAAAATTGGTAGAGTAGTTTTTTAGCCAAATCGTAACAACAAACAAACAAGTAAATATTTCCACTTTAAAATATTATCATAGTTTAGATGTAGAGGCGTGAAGACTTGATGTGTTTTCCCCAATTGATAGTTAGAGAATTCTGACAAGACGATAGAGTGATTAGAGTGTGCTCAGTATTCTTTCAATTGACATGTTTACGTTGTTAGCAAAATAAAGAGGAATCGTATGTTTAAAGAGATGCGATGTTTCGGTAATCCACAGGTGTAAGTATCTGTTATTTATCTCGTCGGGACGTGTTTGTTGGATTGTCTGTCGGGTATTTTCCAGCGGCCGACGAAATAACAGATCATTAGTGTCTGCTAAATAACTAGCCAGCAGTAGGAAGTGGTTTGTTATGATGGCTCTAAGTGGCGGAGTTATTACGCCATGCTAGGTGTAAGTAGGCAGTTACGAAAATGTTGAAAGTATCAGCTTACAGTTTCTCAGCTCAGCTCTTAGATATAGATTGCCTTTTTTTGAACAGAGGCGGATTGGTTGTGTGTTGTGTGCAGCACTGGACGCATACGCAAGGTTCAACTCATTAGGTTCAAAACGTAATAAATTATCTGTTTGAGTGCGCACTCCGATCAGGGGCACTGTATTGACAGCGTAATCCTCCAGTTGTTGGCATCGTGTCGGCGGCGCCGGCGTCCGCGTCGGTGTCCGACAGACTGACACTATCCGACAACGCAGACGCACATACGCGTCGGCGGTGACATATTGACGCACCTGCGGCGTTATTTATCGCCTCGTAAAAGTCGTAATATGTATAGCAAAATACTGAACGCACTGCTACTAAACATGGACTTCATCAAAATTGAAAGAGACCACTGATCGGTGAACTTCCATCGTGTCCTTGAGGGAAAAAAACTGATACAAACTGAAAAAGTGACCTCCGGTGGAAAGAAAAATACAGATTGTCTGCCTGTATTATTTAATATTTCTTCCTCACCGGCCGTCACAGTCAATTTAGAATTTCAAGATCAAGTCGCCGGATATTTTTATATACCTAGTTTCGATAACTCAATCGGTGTGTCATAAAAATATCTATTTCCTCCATCATAACTTAGACTCTAATAGACAGATATTGTTGAAAAGTTTAGATTTTGTTCCATTTTACTTATGAATATGATGCAATAGGATTACGGTAATAAACTGTTGATTAATATTCATAGATGTCACAACTGACGCTTGGCAATTCCGGCGCGCCGCCGTGACAACGTGACAGAGACGTGGGAAAGGAGACACGACATCCACTCATGACTCACCGAAAACTTCTCCAATACTTGTGAAATGCTTGATGCAGACCACACAAGTACGGTGCAAGTGGCAAGGTCGCGGTGTAAGACAGTGCCTCCGCAGTTCGGCTCCGCTCGGCGACGGATTCCGCGCACATCCTTATACGACGCATGTTTATTCTTATACGGCCGCCGTTTTGCAACAGTATTGAGGTCAATGATATCGAATTTCGGTGAGTCATCCTTATTTGTGTTGCAAAACGTGCA
Source organism: Mamestra configurata (assembly GCA_002192655.3). Lineage (NCBI taxonomy): Eukaryota > Metazoa > Arthropoda > Insecta > Lepidoptera > Noctuidae > Mamestra > Mamestra configurata. The sequence goes on from NDFZ01005133.1 coordinate 6,103, forward strand.
CCATTCGAGAGTAACGTATAGAGTTCCATGGTGTCCGCGCCCACATAGACCTTGCCACTGATATATCGAAGGGCTATTCACTGTCACGTATTTCAGTGGCGTCTACTTTTAGCGCGGCGGCCATTAGTCGCGTTGTCGCGTTGTCGCGCCGCAACATCTGTCACAGCGTCGTCTGCTCAATTGTACGTTTTGACGTTACGAATTATTTTATGAATTTCATTTTAGACTTGTCGGAATATTTGTCGCATACCGTAAGTTATTAGCGTTCATAAATCACGCGACGTGCCATTTAATTAATGTCGGCGGCTCGTTTGTTGGGACTGCGACACTTTAACGATCATTTTTCTAATAGAAACTATCTGTTCAAATCTGCGTACATCGTGAAGGGATTTTGTCGCAAGCTGTTCGTCGACTGCTTCAATTGAAGTGGTTTTCCCTTGTATGTAAATGAGAAAGCCGGAGCCCGGAGCGCGGCCACTTTCTTAACATCGGACCTTTAACAAGCTGAGCTGCTACATTGTGTTGTATCTTAAATCCGTGTAGAATAGTGCGCGTGATTGCGGTTATTAATGTCCTGCGGCGCGTAAATGGAGACAAATTCCTCAAGCTCGGGCCGCAGCGCGCCGGCGGCCGGGCCGGCTGAACCTGTTCCCCTGACGTGGCTGCAACCACTCGCAACAAGTAGCCGACATTCTTTGGACATTTTATTTGGTACAATAAGGAAATCAAGCTGAATATAAAGTAATGTGTTTATTTACTTGGCATCACGAGCACTACAATATATTTCGTTCCATCTGGTGTATAATAAGGGAAATGGTGTTTAAACAGGTGATGCAGAGGGTTCGGTAGATTGGAGCTGAATACTAAGGAGTCTCTGATAAAATGTGCGAACCGGCGCGCGACGGGAATACGTGGCACGGGACCGAACCCTGGCCTTCGTCGCCGAATTACATCCGGGGCCGGCAACGAACGGCGGCGCGCAGCGGTCCCATGAATAAACAGTCGCTTCGGGAAACTGGATCAAGCACAATAAGTACATACATTTTTCAAGAGAACTGGGTATAGCTCATTTAGTGAACTATGACTCTCGTAGTAGGAGACAACGATTGGGTAGTTTATATTTAGAATTTTGTCTGAAATCGATAGAAACCCATTTAATTTATTTCCAGTGGTGGTTTTAGACATAGTCGGAACTCGAAATACTTACGGTGGTGAATTTCTTTCGTAAATATAGCTCCCAGACCTTGTTTATTATATCTATGACCCTGACACAACCCGCCACAAAGTTGACAACATTTTGTTTAAATTTTAAGTATCTTTTCCTCGTTATAACGCAATGAATGTACAAGCTGATGTGTGAAATATCCAGTTACATTAACTCGGTAAAGATGTGCCGGAATGTTAATGAATATTCATGAGATGAGCAGATAAACGTCACGACTCTACTTGTTCTCACGATACACCGAGATATTGTAATGTACATACGACAGTCGCTGTTTTATTTCGTGTTACTTTCCCATCCGGTCATTACTGTTGTCACAAAAGCTGGTTGTTCATCCGGCGCCATGTTGGATTGTTTGCACGTCGTTAGGGTGATTACAGAAGATTTCTGGGCAATGTTAATAGTGCGCAATTAATTGAGTCCGCCTGGATGAGCAGGTTGCTTGGAATGCTGGCGGATCAGGTTGAAGTCCAGGGGAAGAACTTGTGTTACTGGGAAGTTTTCTGTCTGAGAAACATGATGACCAAGAACTTCCTGACGGACTTTTTTAATGAAACGTAATGAGCTTAGTGATTAAATATGAGCATTTGAATTGTGATAACCGCCAGAAAAAATAATGTGGTAGATTTTGAAAACTAACAATACGAATGTCTTTGCTATTGAAAAAGTTTGTGTTCATTCACCCTTATTTCATTAAGTTGTTTACCAACAATAAGGTAACAAATGATTAAAACAAAGTGGAGGAGGAGCTTCCCTACGCTCCCTCCATTTCATCAAGGTAATGAAGTGAAGCCACGAAAATCACAACTTGGCAAACAATATGATCGCCTGCCAACTTCCCGTGACACTATTACTATGCCGCGACTCTGCCTGCAGAGTCTATTACCTGTTTAGTCGTATACCAGTGCCCATGTGTGGTATGATGTAGGGGTGGGAGATAAACTACTAGTACTAGTCTGTGCCGAATACATGTTTGCTATACGCCGTTACTTCGTGTGTCTTAGTTTAAATTATATTTTAAGCATGATTAATATGTATTCGTTTATTTATTTTTTGTATGTCTAATTTCTGTATTAATCTATGGGCCTTACACGCCTGATAATTATAATAATAATTATTATTTATTTTTATTCTATTTAAAACTTGTTGTGTATTCGAACCAAACCTGTCTCAGCATGTCAGTTTGTCGCCGAAAGGGAGTACACTAAGTTTGTACAACTTCGTGAAACACTAGCTCTGGGCCGCGACTCCGGCCGAGTCGACTGAACTACGAGTGGTAAGTGGTCGGCTAGACAGTTCTCAGCGAAATGGACCGTAACTTGATTCGATTTTAAAGTTTTACTTGAAGCTTTTATTCATTTCTGACTAGCTCTAGCTCTGATTCAATATACGTACCGAATTCACGTATCTGTTGATTACAACATGACTGGCTTCGGAGTTAATCGCTACCCTTAGCAGAAATGGGTACCGATTGCTGATTGAAATCCATCCCAAGTTATGTATATAACAATTTCATTTTAAAACGTAAATATTTGAACTGTGAGGATTATGTTTGAGTGGATTTTAAAATTCTTTTGAAATATATTTCACATTTTATTTTATTTTAAGTGAATTATACCGTGGCTAACAGTATGATTGAGAATCAAGAATTTATCTCGGGTTACGCTGAGATAGTAAACAAGTTATTTTTGTGTAGGTTTTAATTATTTTGTGTGTTGAAGGAATCTATCAGTTGACTTTGTTTACCAGGACTGGCAATAAGGCAATACACCTTCCTGTAACTTGCACCAGAGCATGCTAGTAGCTTGCATGCCATAGTGACATCCAGTAATCACAACTTGTGTGACACAGTGGCATGCCAGGTACTTGCACACTTGTGCGACTAGTGCGAGATACAGGCATGTGTATTTAGAGCTTAAGGTCTAATTCGTAGTCAGCCGACAGTTCGGTGAGTTAGTTAGCATATACCTGGCAGACAATAGGCTTGTGACTCTGAGAGCATAGGTTAACTTACCGTAAGCATTGATCTTTAGCCCTCACATAGGTACCTACACAACTATGAAATACAAATTACTGCCGAGCAACACCGCAACACGACATGTAGCCGCTGTTTGTAGTTACTACTACTCATAGGCTCAAGTAACGGACCGTTACATTAGGAACCCGTATCGCCAAGTCATTACCTATAACGAAGAGCAGCATTCCCGGCCGGGGAATTGAACCCCGGACCTTCAGGTAAAACAGAAAAAAACTAGTTTAACTGCCGCCACTCTGCCACTAGCGACCACTCGACAGCTCACGCAAAAAACACGCACCTCTTACAATAAGCTACGATTGGGAAAAAATACGATCAAGGACGATTGGAAATAGTTTGATGCGGTTCCGTGCTGAGTACAGAGAACAAATGACAGTCATGTCAAGACTAGGAGAACACGAACATAAACTCTTATTCTTTCTTTCTTTCAAATGTAAAGATTGCTGAAGCGATTTTATGTTTTAGGATTAATAGATGAAATCTAAAGACATGGCTCACCAAATGGCTGAACCATAAAGTATTATGTTCTTGAGACGTTATTCTAAGATTATCTGGCCATTAAACCGAGATATAATGAAGAACGTAACGCGACATTAAATCCCTCCAGCCCACGCTTTACTGAGATATAAAAGCCTCATATTCTGAGGAACGCGCGCCCAGCATTGTAAACTTGTACACCTTCATTCATTGTTCATTGTAATTGCTTCACAATGGCGGCGCAACGGGTCATAATTGTTTTTGGTCTAAAATGATTGTAATTTTGTAGGGATAGGTAATTGAATTATGTAAAGTTATGTGTTGTAGTTTAATGTCATTATGTGATAGCAATTAGGTACTTTGCTCAATATTTTGAGCACAATCCCCGAGGGATGTTTAATTAATTATTTTTCACGACTCTTCTAAATTCGGAGTGTAGGTATATTATTAATCCTAATATGATATTATAAATGTGAAAGTGAGTTTGTTTGTTATTGTTGTGTTTTCACGCCTATATCGATAAATCGATTTTGATGAATTTTGGTACAAAGATACTCTGGAGACGGTTATGGGCTATATTTCTATTTTTGTTTGCGAAAATAAGAGCTGCAGGTAAAACTTAGTTACCTATAATGATTGATCTCGGTCTGTCGCTATTACCTGTTGAACATACTTCTTTTCAGTTCAACTGACAAACTGAAGATTATTCAAGACGTTCGTCTCGATCTCTTACGGAACCCTACAAAGGGGACATCGTCACATATTCTGTGTATGAACGCAAATGGGCCGGCACCGTTACGCTGTGGGAACGGATGGACAGCACACCGGACCGGACCGGACCGGAGCCTGCACCGACCGGTCCCGGAGCAATTAATGGCAATTGATTGCAACGGACACCTCTTATGTGCAAACTGGCTTGGATTTACATAAAGTTTTGTAGCCTATAAATGTTAACGTCTTGTAGAAGAGTGTTTGCGTTTTTTATTCGTATCTTATTTATGTTCTCAACTTCTCAGATGTAATTTTCACATCCGTAATCCCAAAGCAGGCTGAGCAAAGAAGCTAATCGGTGTACTCATGGTTACCTGTCCAACCACTCAACCAGTGAATCAAATGTAAAGCCAGTATAACAGTTTCATGTATTGAGAACTCTACGCCAGTGATCGTGCACTTGGGCGGTACCAGGGTTCACTGAGGTCTGGGAGTCACTGAATACTTTACGGCTCTTCAGATTCAAGAAAAACCTAATACCAACTGTTTTGTGGGATCGGGGAACGTTACAGATGAGGCTCGCTTAGCTGCACTTGCTGAACTTGCAATTTCAAAGGAATAAAAAATGAACGAACAGATGATTCAATATCGGCTGACTGCAGAAGTGCTGTTTTGTCCATGAATTCACTTCGAATTCAAATGACTTCTTCCGCTCTGGGTGGAGCGGAAGGGCGTGTCAGACTCTTACTGACTAAATAAAACCCATCCGTGTTTCTTTGAAGTGCTTAGAGTCTAAGCGCTTCAAAGTTGACCGTGTCTTAGACAAACATTTCAGGTAAAGTTAGGCCCATCCTGTAGTTGACGNTGAAGTGCTTAGAGTCTAAGCACTTCAAAGTTGACCGTGTCTTAGACAAACATTTCAGGTAAAGTTAGGCCCATCCTGTAGTTGACGTTATTCATGAAAAACCCATCTCTTGCTCGACATTCACCGGCAGTGTGTCGTAATTAGATTGTGTGACCCCCTGTTGGTCTGGCGTGAGTCTAGAACTGCTAAATATAGCAATTTTTGTGAGAGACTTCCAAGAGGGTGACATCCTGTACGCCAGAGGCGAAGGAAAAACTTTTAAAAGGAAGCTCTAAAAGCGGAAGTACTAAAAGCTTTTGTGATTCATAAGTAACAACATGACAAGTATTTGTATTGTCGTTGTCAGCTAAAGTGCTCATAGCAAAATCAACATCATGAAAGCATCAAACTGTCCACCAAATGCAAGTAAAGACTATTATCTGTCGGTTCTGCTGCAACAAGCTCAATTTCAGTGTGAACGGTTCAAGACACAGATAGACATTTAATTTTCCCGCGTTCAAAGCAGCAATAATACAGCATCAATCCAGGAATCACCTTCCTGGAAGTGGTGTCCAACAGGCTCGACCGGCCATCTGCCCCGTTATCCCAGTAGATGCCATTTATGTCGAGCCTCGATACGGGCTCTAATAGCACGGAGTCGTTAATACATAAATATCGATGTTCCACGAATATTTATCTGACAGAAAAGTTGTTTTATAGCAAAATAAAAGTCTCGCCCTGAGCTTTTTCTTCTATAAGTAAAATTTCGCAGAAAAGCAATACCTACTTAAGTGTACTTTTGAGACCCGTAGGCGTAGAATATGTTTAAGATCTTATAAAGCACTGTACACTTTATTTCACCGATAATAAGTTGAGATAAAATTGCTATCGCAAATCAAGCCTTGGGCTAGAGCAACTTAATTATAAGTTCCACGTAAGTGCTAACCTGTGAGTAGACACGTTATCTCTCGCATCACTCCGAGCTAATTACCCCGGTACTCTGCCTACCCCAGTTTATGGACTAACGGTGCTTGATAGTATCGGAAGGCGGCTTCCGTTCATTAGCTTCCACTGAATACCTTATTGCAGGGGCTGACAGTGCTGACACTACGCGCTTAACTCATTTCCTGGTCACTGTATCACATTTATGCGAGGTTGAAATTGAATCGGAGGGTGGAAAGTAGCCATGTTTACGCACTTCCTTGTACATACGATATTGAAGAAACACATCTGCCGCTTGCTTATTAATGGCGAAGTGCGTTCACTTACAGCTTTCATATTGAGAAAGCCTGAGTTGAATCAAAAAATTAAGAATTACAAAAAGATCCGGATTTATTATTGTTCACTATGTATATTGAGATTAACATCCTGTACCTTGTTTACTGCCTCTAAATATTTATTTAAAACAAAGAAAAAATCATGTGTCTTCCATTTAAATAAATTATGATTTCCATTACTCTCCATTACATTGATAAATATTGACTTGATAATGTAGAAATATGCAAATGGTCATATTTGCGTGCTTAAACAAATATAAATAATTCAGTCAACAGTTGATTTATCCGGAAGACTGTTCACACGTCACTTTTATCATAACTCTCATCATTCATCGTGCTCTCATCGATTATTCCTTTGACGTCAGAGTTGAACTTTGTACATAACACTCGCATAATCGGGGGTTCCTCTTAGTCAGACTCCAGATATAGTTCTGTTTTATAGTAGAGCTCGATGTATAGCTACGGTTACGGTTGCTTTTCTTTTATCATCATCATCTAGTCTTTTTCAATTATATTGGGGTCGGCTTCTATTCAAACCGGGTACAGCTATAAGCGATTTAGCTACTCGGACAGCTATACAAATGGCCGAAATTTTGTGATATTCGCAGAAACCATGTGTCAGAGTTCAAGGCGTCCCCACATTACAAAGAATCAAAAAAAAAACAGTGGTTTTGTATTAGTCAAAGTCAATCAAATTCGTGCTGTTAATACGACTGTTGTTTACCGCCGAATTACGCGGAAAGCTGTAGTCGATGAAGAAAACAACTACTATACTGGCCCGAAATAGCACGATAAAGTGTTTCGCACCACACACATAGTTCCCGAAAAAGTGTTCATTTGGTTTTCCCATCAAGGATTTCTCAGTAGCTAAGATGTGCGGGATGTTAAAACTAATAATAGACTTGCCTATCTTTGTTACACAGGACTTTTTCGTTTACTATCTTTTGTAACGTCTGCATACCTGGCTCCTTACTGGACTCATCATGAATACGATCCACCTCGTCATTTCCCTAACATGTTGTGCCGGCTTCCAGTCTCACCGGTAGCTGCTGAACACCTATCAGTAATGTGATGGAGGGACCGCCTATCCGACCATGACCTAGCTAGTTACTGGGCAGCACCATACCCCTTTTTTTAAGGATGGGAAATCATCAAATGACTTCTTCCGCTCTGGGTGGACCAGAAGGGCGTGTCAGACTCTTACTGAATAAAACCCATCCGTGTTTCTTCTAAAGCCCTTTGCGTTCCAGGGCCGCGGTGACTCTTTCGAACAAATTCCGCAACCCTGGCAAGCACTGGCCCTAGTGGGCCCTGTCATCCGTGCTGAAATCTCTTTGAGGCGCGCTTGAAACACAACGCGCCATCGACCCGGGCCTGGTGGTGATCGGACAGCTAGCCACCCAAGGCTCGCCGTCCGCATGCCCGCGCCTACGGTGGCCACTCCCGACGCCCGGGGCGTCTTCTCCTATAGCGGCGGATGGGGCGAAGGCCTTGCATTTCCCTCGCGCGGCTCGCCTCCTCCTTCACTAGCATTACTGCTTCAGCACCATACCCCTTGCACAGACCTAGCTAGTTACTGGGCAGCACCATACCCCTTGCACAGACCTAGTTAGTTACTGGGCAGCATGATACCCCAGAAACGCTCTTAAGTCCTAAATACTAATCCTAACTATTGAATATTATAAATGGGAAAGTGAGTTTGTGTGTTTGTTACTTCTTCACGTCATGACGGCTGAACGGATCTGGGTGAAACTTGGCACACAGCTAGACTATGTCCTTGAATAGGACATAAGACTGTATTTGTCATCTCGGGAATATGTGCCTTGGGATAACTTTTTACTTTCTTGCGAGCGGAGCCACGGGCTTCAACTAGTTAGGTATAAGAGTGTAGGCTTCGTTAGACTTATCCGGCTCCGTGCACAGTTCCACTAAGCTGTTTTGTTAGTCGCAACTTAACAAGTGCGGGCCAAATCTCTAACATCAACATAATATCGCTGGAACTCTTCAACGTTTACTTTGTACGTCGTTGCGACTTTCGAAAGGAGACGAAACTTGTGTGTAAACAACATACTTAGGCATTTGCCTTTTGAGAATATTTTGCGCGCTCTACTTTAATTTACGTCGGCTTGAAGTAGGTAACGTATCCTTTATATTATCTCCTTTCCGCCTCCGCTTTCTTTCCAAGTACTTGTGCAATTAATGTTATTTGACGGTGACGAAATTATGAAGGTCGCTCGGCAATCCGCATGGAGACGGATGTGGAACCGGGTCGTCACGTGACGAGGAATACCTGCCGATGCCGCGATGTCCACTGTTTGCGCACACGACGCGAGCGGCGCTGTTTGGCAGTGTGACGCCTCAAGTACACCGTGCTATGTCGCCTTGACATACATCTCTTGATCTGTACACAAGCGATCGATCAAGTTTGATAGCTACCAGTCAATGTACGTCGACGTTTGTTTACGTATGGTGTTGTAAGAAAGCGCGTTGTGATGCTGCGCGCGCGCCTGTCTCGTTGATATGCGCTGAGCGCAAGCGCCGCGAGGCTCGCGTGTCTTGCTGATGAGGTATTAGCGGGAGTTATTTATTCCCTCGTAATTATGATAATTTATCAGTTTATGCTAACACACAGTTCATTCTTCTGTAGCCTGTGGAATTTATTCGTTAATAATTGTTTTGCAGCAGTAGGTGTGTTAACATACCTACTTGAAAAAGAGCAGCCCGATTACAATATTGGCCTAAGTGGCAAGATGTCGGTTGTGATGCCCCGTCTCGATACATCGTCACATCCTTTACAATTTTATTATTACTCGTTTCTGTGAGTCCTGGCCGAGCTTTGAAGGTAAATTCGGTAATTTCCTTTGCTGTTAACAGCAAACATTCATCAAATCGAAGTCCGAAAGTAGCTCGCGGCAACTGCCCTGCACGTCAAAACATTCAAAACAAATAAAAACTTCTAATGGCTTCCAAAATATTACACCGACATGAAACGAATCAATCAAAGTTTGGATTCAAAGTCAGATACTTACCTACCTTATATTAATTTATACTTTATAACGAAGTGATGGGAATGTAAACAGACATTGAAGGGCCACAAATACCGAGGTGAAAGGATCTGCGTAAACAATTTGTCTTCGTCAATTAATTAAAAGCAAACAGCTCGTTTACTTGCACGGTTTCATTACCCGAAATAATAAAAATGTTAACAATGTTCCTCATCCTCTTTCTAAATTATCTTGAATCTGGGTCATCGCATATTTATTATTATTTATTTAACAAATTATTATCGGAGGGGATATCAGAAAATACTTACTCCATGTGATATATTCCGGCACGAGTACCAACACATTTGTGTGCGTCTATTTGTGAGAAGGAGAATTAGGGCCGGTATCTCAATCGAGTGCTTAGAGTTAAGAACGTGGCAAACCCTACATCATCAATTCCACGATTTGATAGGGTTTCAAGTATTTGAAAAACACTCCAAATTAAACTCATATACCGGTTTCTGAATTGAAGAGTTAAGAACGTGTCAAATTGTGTCGAATACTACTTTAATGCCAGAGTTTGGCGCTAAAGTATTGTTAAACAGATACCCATATTCTAATTCTTAATTCAGGAACCGACAATACCCTAATATTACTAGTCGAGGTCTTCAGCAGTTAAAGATGCGATTATTAGATAAAGGATAAAAATTGAATAAGTGATGATCGCGACCAGCTCTAATTGAAACGGTCCTTTAGAAGCGGATCATATACACATCCCCTTATTATGAATGCTTTGTGTAAGTACTGTAACTAGGCCATGTGTGACGCCTTAGTGGAACAAACCACAGGAGGGACTTGATGAAAGAGCTGCCTGCGGCCAGGGAGTGTCTGTTCGGGTTACAGGGAATATAAAATGTACCCACATTCGAGACAACAGTAGGTAGACGCAATTACTTCAGTGCTTTATGATCTGTACTGTGTTTACTTCAGCGTTGAATTCACGTTGACATCAAAAGAAACAAAGTTTTACAAAATCGAAGAACTGTCTAAGTATTGAAAGCGTCTGAAAACTTTTTATTGAGTGTTACATGAAGCACCGGCCAAGTGTCGCGCCACGCGCAGTGTTATGTAGGGTTCCGTAGTTGTTGCGGAATGTGTTCGAAAGAGTCACCGCGGCCCTGGAACGCAAAGGGCTTTAGAAGGAACACGGATGGGTTTAGTCAGTAAGAGCCTGACACGCCCTTCCACTCCACCCAGAGCGGAAGAAGTCATTTGATGATTCCCCATCCTTAAAAAGGGTTGCACGTCACAATAGCCGACTGTAAACCCGAATTTTTGTTTGATTCTATGAATACATTAATTGAGTTCACGGATTAACGGTTAAAAACGGGCCCGCATAAGACTATGGTAACTGAAAAGGAATTGGTACGAAATTTTCCTTCTCCAAGTACATTGTATAGGTTTGTCGACTATTACTTTCCTCTGGCTTTTACCTCGTACAGAGGATAAGCATTGCCGTATAACGTGGCAATGCCGCCAATCTTTTGGGCTCACTTCCAGTAAACAGCGATGCGGACGAATTTTTTGACGCCATATTTTAGTTAGGAGTTATTATTTTTATTTTAAGTGTAAATAGTTAGATTAGTATTTAAAATATGAAATGTACATATCTATTACTTGTTAACTAAAAAATGTTCTTTTCAAGATTTTATTTTACCTCTTTCTCGGCGTGATTAATATGTATAAACCTCTTTTTTTTTTAGGGATGGTAAATCATCAAATGACTTCCGCTCTAGGTGGAGCGGAAGGGCGTGTCAGACTCTTACTGACTAAAANTTAATTATGTATAACCTCTTTTTTTTTTTAGGGATGGTAAATCATTAAATGACTTCCGCTCTAGGTGGAGCGGAAGGGCGTGTCAGACTCTTACTGACTAAAACCCAGCCGTGTTCCTTCTAAAGCCCTTTGCGTTCCAGGGCCGCGGTGACTCCTTCGAACAAATTCCGCAACCCTACCAAATTCTTTTTGTAGTCCTAAGCGTCTCTGACCTAAACCGCGGACAGACTGACACGGTCATGGCGTAATAGTTTTTTTTTTTACTACGGAACCCTAAAAAGTCGTTGTTAGTAAATAAGTATGTCCGCACGTAAGATGAATGACTATTCTATACTGACCTTGAAGTTCGGATACCCAGACAGGACTTAGATGTAATACGATTTTTCATCTAGATAATTTTTGTCTACATATTTTTGCTCTCAGAAATGAAACTACATCATCAAATATTTTCAGCTAAGCAAAGCAAATGCATACTAACGATAAGGAGCTAGAGATCAACCTAATCATCCGTCTTGCAATGAGCACCGGTACATGGTGGTCATCCCACCCACACGCACAAGAAGTTTGGGGAATACTCTCATTATGCGGACAGCTCAGGAGTAGAAGTTCTTACCAGAGTCTGTAGTTCCTGATACTTATATCCTGGGGGTCTTTAAGACAAGAGTTTTGCTGTGCCCTTACTGGGTCTACAACGGTTCTTTGCTCTAAGCTTTGTAAACATCTTATGTTACCTTGTGGAACGCAATAAATGAATATGAAAAGGTTACTTCTAGGCAAGCGTGTTCTATGGTCGAGCACATCGTGGCTCCATCAGGTGAGATTGTGGTAAAACTCGAGCCTACCAATAAATATATTTCAAATATCTTAATTGGCTAGCTAGGTATCGATGTCGCTCGGATTTGAAAATGTGTGTACAGCTAAGTACTTACTGTAGCAGGCCCCGGGTATCTCATCCTAGTTAGCTATCTTTCTGACTCATTCCTATTGCACAACTCTTCCCGCTGACCTGGCTGGCTCGAGTGCCTGATACCAGCGCAACATGCAGCGATACATCTGTGCAGTGTTACTTAGTCTGAGAGCTTGTTGACGCGCCTTGTTCTCACGAGCTGCGCGCGCGCAGCCGCAGTCGATTAGCGCTTGATATACGATTACCGAGAGAATGGGATACGCGTACTGAGTAGTAATAGATGAATGTGTTTTAATTATCGTATGGGGGAAGAAGTAAATGCTGACCCAAATAGATTCGGGTCAGCCCTTACCCACATTTACCTTAATGTGTTTTGAGTGACTGATGATTATTATAGAGTATAAAGTACCCATTCACTGTAGTAGGGAACTATAATTATGGGTGGCTCTTTTTCTTCTTTGCAGCAACTTGGATATCGTCTCTTCTTCAATTGTGGCAGCTGGGACCTTGTGGAGCTTTTCCGAAAGTAGTTTATTTAATATGGCCCTATTTAAAAACATTTTATAAAAAAAAAGTTATAGCACTGATTGAACTTCAATTTAGATTGTAGTAATCATAATTCAAGTTTTCTAAACCAATATTTAAATCAGGCAAATGGTTTAATTTAGAGCATGATAATTTGAGCCAAAAACGCTGAGAAGAGGTTTTTCCTCCGTTCTGTTCCTCCATCGCGTCTGGGTCCACACTCCACAATGTCGCACAGGTACAATGTCGATCTCCGAAGACCCGTAGTCACCTGGCTCACGTACTTGGTAGACGTTAATATTGACAGCCGCTCCGAAGATGAGCACGTGCAGGCACATGTTAATCAAGTCGTTAATATTAATACGTAAGTATTGAGTGAGGATTAGCTTTGCCACGTCAATTTGCCATTACCGCCTCGGGGATTTCGACAGCTGTCTAGATTAGAACCTCGTATCTGTTGCTAGGTGGTCGTGTTGTACCTGTATTATTTTTGTTTCTGTTGTCATTGCTTGAGCTATTGACTGCTGCGCTGCGTGTTGCGGGTTCGATTCCCGCACGGAACAAATATTTGTACGGCCTACAGATAGTTGTTCCGGGTCTGACTGTTTGTGTGTATGTTTGTAAACGCCCCACGATACAGGAGAAATTCCCCGTGTGGCGCAAAGTAAAAAAAAAGAGATCTGTTGTAGAATGGATTAGTCGATGTCGATCGATAGTATTTTCTCCTTTCTTCGATCAGCCAAAGCCACCACACCAATCGATCAACGTCGATCGATGCCATCGATAGACGATCGATCGGTTGGTGTGGTGACACCCTAAGACTTCTGGAACATAAAATAACATATTATTTATAGTTGTATTAACATTTACTTTTTGACTTTGCCCCAAGCACCCCTACAATTATTATTGCACTTCTAAGGACCTGACGAACGGCACCAACGCTGCTATTAATGTGGCCACCTACTGGACCCAAATATCCGTGAACTCGAAAAAGAAATAAAAATAATTTGTTTATTAGTAATCTCAGGAAGTTCTGAACCGAGTACGAAAGCTACACTATCGCTGACCGCAGTACAATACTTTCATCCCGAAAAAATGCAACATTCACATGGGAGAAGCCGCGAGAAAAATCTAGTGTTCTACCTGTTACGACCATCTAGTGTTCTACCTGTCACGACCATCTAGTGTTCTACCTGTCACGACCTGACCATACGGAAACTGGATTAACAAAGATTAGCCTACAACCGTGACTAACGTTGTTATTGGCAGCTTAAAAGCTAAGCGGGTCACTGTCAAGTTATGTCCAGTTTCGTGGAAACAGCTCGGCTACAGGTACAATGTGGATACGCTACGTCGCTGACCCTGATGGAATTGTTAACTAACTGTCGCAATGTATGCAGCCGACGAGCAACATGTAAGTACTATATCAATATGTTAGGTTGGCATGGATGGGTGCGTACTGTACGTAGACTTCGCGTAGATATTGAGTTCTATAACACATAGTTGCCAAGTTATCCCTAATGTTTATTCAGGTCCATGTAACTTGTAAAATCGAAATAAGGAGTATTTTTGTAGTACCAGTTTTAAATGAATTGACTAAGGAAAGCTGTCAACATTGAATTTCGAAACAATTATTTTTGATGAACAGGCTTTCTAAGGACTCTTTGGAAATTGTGACATTCATAAAATGCTGAATTTCTGCTAAATGAGTTGGATTTAAATGGTTCATGACTGTTGCTGAGTTTGACGGAGTTATTATTTTGATTAAATACGGGATATAACGTTAGTAACCTACCGTTAAAGTGTCGGTTTTACGTCTGAAACTTAGTTTATTAGTGAACTTAAAGCGGAGTTGGTAAGACGCGCTCCTCACCACAATCTGAGTCAAATAAGATTGTTTTTATTTATATTTGAGAAACAAAACTGCTTGATACTTCTATCTCAGTTTCTATGATCCTAGGTGTTCTGTTTCTCTGGATTTGTGGATTGTTTATACAACGTCTATGCTTCTTATTGATCCTTGCTGCGAGGATACATAGCACCTAGTTTCCTCAGGTCGTCTTGACTACGATCGAGCTTTATATAGGATGCCTGATTTATTAGCACTCTTTGCAACAAGAAATTGTTCTAAATTAAATTCTTAGAAAAAGTTTAACGTGCTAAACATAACTCTACCTACAACTTTATGTTTATTTGTTCGGCTTCCGTTACATGATGGTTGTTATATTGTAACACTAAGTACGAGCGGTAGTCACGCAGGACGGTATTTATGCCCGCAGCACTACGTAGCCGTGCGCTGGGCCTCCATCAACCGATCGTCGGCCGCACTGCGCTGGCGCAACGCTTCCTATTCCACGGAATAACGTACATTGTTCACTCCAGTACTACGAAAACGTAATTTTGTAGTACCAGGAAAACATGACAACGGCAGAGTTTTAAGGCGAGCATTCTTAAGAAATAGTTGATGACAGAACAACTTGTGCTTAGATATCTCTTTCATCTTAATTCGTTTTGCGACTATATCTGCGAATGCTTATCTTTTGTTGAAGAGTGTCTGGAAACAGCTGTTACGAAGAAACTCATTGACGAAAACTATCGTTGGCATCGTTAGTTTACTTCTTGAGTCACATGCAGTAAAGGTTACCTTTTTGAAAAAAATAAGATTGTTCAGAGGAAAGAAGCTAATAGATATGGTTTAATTTAGCAAACTTGCCTTTGAAGACTCGTGATCCTCATCAATAATATCTAGCAAATATTGTGCCTGCTAGCTTGTTCATGAGATAATAACTAATACTATGGCACCGTCGGAAAGACCGTCACCTATTTAAGTGAATACTGCTGCCTGAAATAAATGAAAACATTTCAAAACAACAATATTCACTTTAGCTCAAACAACCGTATTCACTTCATCTCAAACAACAGTATTCACTTGACTTCTTCTCAAACAACAGTATTCACTTCATCTCAAACAACAGTATAACGACAGCGTCTTCGCTAGCATCAATAATTAGCGAGAACGACTTCGTTCCAATAACACCTCCTGTTGAAGTACCCTCTATAAACCGTATGACCGATGCCAGTACTTTGTCATCAAGTGTGAATGTGACTGTTAGTTATGTACCTCTGGGAACTACTGGAGTTATTGAATCACCTGTTGAACTCCTGGACTGTCGCCAGCAGCCGCAGCTGGCGAGCTGCTCATATACGTCACTAAGCAGGTGACAATACAGAACATCTACTCTGTTTATGGTCTTACCGTATTAGTATATTGGGATTGGCAATTTAATCTGGTGAATGGAGAGATTATTAGTTCAGTCAGATACGGTTCGGTAAAGACCAATTCATCAGCACCATCAAAAGTGTATGATAATAGATTAAAAAAAAAATAGAAAAGAGGATAATTAACTTACGAGCTACATTTAGAAGAAGATAAATCGACAGAAGAAAGTAAGAAAAGAAAAACAAAAAATTGAAAACAAGCTTTAAATGTGCAGTTTTATATTTAAGATTATCATAGACTTAGATCTTTAATAATTAGTATAAGAAGGACGTTTAAGGTGGAAGTTCACAGCTAGTTCATAGATTTCTCTGATCGATTTTTGCCACTCGAGTCGTGTCTCATCCGGTCCATGTGTCAGTGTTAGTAGGTTTGTTATTATGGTTAGACTTCTGGTAGTTTTATTTGAATGTTCCACGCGTTGATTATAATGCAGCACTACTACGTTGTTAGTATTCACGAGTATAACTTTGTTGCTTTGTTGGAAATAATCCACTAATGAAGAGATTTGATGAGCTTCCGCGTCCATCCGGTGAATGAGAATGAACGCTATTGTCGTATATCTTCGTCTTTATAGTCAATTAGAGAAGAAGTAGATGTTCGTTTGTTGCGCCAAGTTAATATCTCATCTAAATTGTATCATTTTGAATGTTGTTGACAAATGAAAAGAGAAATAGAGGAATGAGGGTTGATTTGTTACTACAGATGACTGTTGAATATCTAACGGAAGAAACAAAGTGTTGTAGGTTACAAACACGTATTGCGAACAGTCAAAACAAAACCAGGAAATACAGTGGAAACCCGATACGGATCGTAAGTTATCACGAGAGCAGCCACGGGGTATGAACAAAACCTTAAGACCTACCGGGAAAAATTGGCAACAAACGATAGGTACAAGCAAACGACCCCCTCGGGGTGCGACATTAGTACCGATACTCGCTAAACGCCCCCCGCGGGGTTCGCGAGCGGCGATTAGGTTGTCAATACAAATGTTGGCTGTGGGCTAACGCATGAGAAATGTGTGGTATTTGCGCATAACTACCGACAACACGTGTCTCACTTTCTCTTAATCGTTTACGAGCTCGCTTAAACTGTCCAGGTACACTAAAGTATAGCAGTTAAAACGAATGTTAATCTGTCAACTTGATTAGTTAGTTAAATAGAAATAAGTACCTACATCACTTCATTTTTGTCCTTGTACAATCTACGTGTAATTCTAGGTAAAATAATTGTTATCGCCGTTATCGGTAACACAATTGGAACTATTATCTCCAAACTAGATGTGAGTCTGTATTTAGCATAACGTCACAATGCCACATAACTTTTACACAAAGCTACTAAGGCTTGTGCTTGTGCACATATCATCTAAATTGGTTGGTTGGATTGGTGGGGACCAATCAATTTGCCTAGCTGAACCTAACCAGGTGCCGCTGAGTACTAGTACCTTACATGGAGCGGCTGCCGGTAAGACGCTGCCCCGGCAAGACTGGTGTCAGATTATCTGGCTGGCTGGAACTTTTATGTCAGCCCACACAGCTGACCCTAAATCTAAATATTAAGTTAATGGATTCTAGTACTAATAGACGTTTGAAGTTTCCCACAAAGCCGCGCAACACGCGGCTCAACTAGACGGTCGAGCAATTAGTAGTCAGTCTGAACGCTTTACTTCTCCGCCGGCGATAAAACAGCCGCACTTCACCTCCGCCATCTAAAACGTCGTATAATTTCTGAGAAATTNCAGACTGATTTGTGAATGCGGAAGCAATTGTTCAGATAAGCTCTACAGTTTATCTTGAATGTCGATTATGAGCAAAGATATACATATACAGAACAGATGAAATAGAAATCAGAACTGATAAAAAAGGGTCATACCATAACAAAACTAAAGTCGGAGAGGTGTCTGACACATTTGGCAACACATTGTTTGGAACTGGTCATCCAACCGTAACGTCAAACACAAATTTCGTTTCTATGAAGAACAGAGAAGAGAACATAGGACAAACGATTAAAACATTATTACATTCGACTGGCCTGTTGGTCGCGTGGTTACTGACCCTGACTGCGTGGGTTCGATTCCCACCCAGGACAAATCTTTGTGTGATGAGCATGATCATTAAGTTATGTGTCTGGGTGTAATTTGTCTATAATATGTATGTATTTAGAAATATATAAGTACGTTTATCAGTTGTCTGGTTGCCATAGCACAGGCTCTGCCTAGTTTGGGATTGGATGACCGTGTGTGAGTTGTCCCAAGATATTATTATTATAGACACTTATACAGTAAGCACTAAATATGTGGCGGGTCTTTACTTACTCTCATTAAACTCCAGATCCATATCAGAACTTGGGTACTCATTTAGTAATAACTTTACGGGTTACCTCGCAACTGCTACAGAATCAAGAAAATTAACCAGAGTACATTCCGTAGTTCCGTAGACAAGCTAATTAAAATGTTAGCAAAGAGCAGACTCTTGTGAGGCCCGCGCTCGACAGACAAGTATAAGTACTTAGTGAATCATTACCACTATGTACTGGAGTACCATGTCTCGCCTGGAGTGTAACGTGCTGGGTGAATCAGTGTCTTTGAGCTGTAATAAAACAATTAATATGGGGGTAACTAAACCTTCGTCCCCTCAAGTGTTTTAGTATTTGTTTATGTTCACAACGTGTATTCATAGATACAAGGGTATTCTTACTGTTCCGTGTGTTCTCTGTACTTCAAAAGTATTTATTTGTCCAGTAGCTCCATACTGCATTATATAATGGTAGTCTCTTTGTACAAACTTCAGCTGAAAGTTGATATTTGCAGGCCATACAAATATTAGTTAGTTGTTTCCCCGAGGCCTGCGCACAGAAGGCCGCTATTAAGGCCGCGTTCAGGTATCAAGTGTCCGTCTGTCTGGCTCGGCGCGGTGACCTAGTGCTCTTGTTTGGGATGCGCAGGCGCCGTCAAGCGTGAGCCGTCGTCACAACCGGTGCGCGGCACTGTGCGACACTTTTTGTTAACACCTCTGTACCGTAACGAGTAATGAGCACCTTTGTAATTGATTGTTTATTGTTTCCTTTTTTTGTGAATGGGAAATTATCAAATGACCGACCGTGTTCCTTCCAATGCCTTTCGCATTCCAGGGCCGCGGTAACTCTTCGAACGAACGCGGTAAACTTCGATCAAGACCGCAACCCTGGCAGCCCCTGGCCCTAGCGGGCCCCGTCAGTCAACTATGCTGACATTTCTTTGAGGTGTGTGTGGAACATAACGTGCCGTCATTATTCACCGTTCCTAAACTTGGAATCGTATGACTGATTTTGATCATAACCTAAATCCTACCAGAGTTTTAAAGAAAACATTAAGTTCATTCAAGTTTTAAAGAAACCTCTCTCTGCGCTCTTTCTGTTTTTAACCGGCTTCAAAAAATGGAGGAGGTTTTTAATTCGGTGGTATTTTTTTTATGTTCGTTTCCTTATAACTCCGTTTTATGAACAATTTGAAAATTTATTCGTTCCGATTGCTCCCATAGAAATGTTATGAAAATCGGTTCAGTAGTTAAGTTTTTAAAAGAAACTATAGTAGGCGCCAGATAAATGTGGAATAAAGTATATTGACCTTTCTGTTCATAGGTACCTGAACAATTAAATATGAATCGTTTTTCATTATTAGACAATGTTAAGGATCACGAGNTCAAACTAGCTGGAGGTAATAGAAAATATATCATCCAAGTGAACGGAATTGCGTGTTTTCCTTTCGTATGGCTCTCCAGTGGTGTTGTTAGGTGTGAAGCTACCGCTAAAAAGTGTAAGATAATTATTTTTTTGTTATTTATTCAATTTCTTTCTTCAACAGGATTCAAAAGTTTAAACCCAAAGAGTTGTTTTTAAAGAAAAATTCAGGCATTGCCATGCAGTTAACTGGCAATAACTGAGATGACACAGCTCATGTTNGGTAATAGAAAATATATCATCCAAGTGAACGGAATTGCGTGTTTTCCTTTCGTGTGGCTCTCCAGTGGTGTTGTTAGGTGTGAGGCTACCGCTAAAAAGTGTAAGATAATTATTTTTTTGTTATTTATTCAATTTCTTTCTTCAACAGGATTCAAAAGTTTAAACCCAAAGAGTTGTTTTTAAAGAAAAATTCAGGCATTGCCATGCAGTTAACTGGCAATAACTGAGATGACACAGCTCATGTTTGCAACTGTGTTTTATAAAAATACGTGTCAACTACGTTGGCAGTCTCGAAGAGGCTTTTCAACATAATAAACTTCAAACATAATAGGTAGACCATTTAGATCGGAAGCTAAAATTGTACAAAAGTAATAAAAATGGTACATTTTTTAATACTAAATGACGAAACTAAACGTCATAACAAAGAAGATGCTGCAGTAAACTATGAAGATCAAGGTTAAAACAATGATCACGCGACTAACGGTATTGATGGTGATCAGTCTCCAAGCCGCAAGGCAGGCAGAGCGTGGCAGGATCTCAGCTGTGACACAGCCGCTNGAACTTCAAACATAATAGGTAGACCATTTAGATCGGAAGCTAAAATTGTACAAAAGTAATAAAAATGGTACATTTTTTTAATACTAAATGACGAAACTAAACGTCATAACAAAGAAGATGCTGCAGTAAACTATGAAGATCAAGGTTAAAACAACGATCACGCGACTAACGGTATTGGTGATCAGTCTCCAAGCCGCAAGGCAGGCAGAGCGTGGCAGGATCTCAGCTGTGACACAGCCGCTCTTGATGCGAGTGCTGCCACTGTGACACTGCCGAATTAATTAGTTATTATAACTGGAGTATTTGGACTGTGACACACAGATACAGACGATTTATTTGGAGTAGCGGTGCTCTCGTAGTTCCTGTAACGGAAGCTTCGCGCGGCGTTCTCCTAAGAGCGTTGCGAATTACATTTCCGTTTGTTAAAGACAATTCATTGAACATCATACTTTACGTTTAATATTTTTGAGATCGTTACCAGTTTATTTCCAGTAAGCTATAAAGTTAATAGATCGTACGGTTTTATCGATAGCCATAAAGTTAATTCGTGGAATCGTAACAGCTTCACTTCATATTATCTAGAATTTCAGGAATATTTAACCGCAAACGATGTTAGATTGAAATATTAAACTTAACACACATTCCTCATAAAAATGTTCCTTTATAAACCATCAAATTATTCCTCTATCAAAATCTTCACTTTGCCGATTTCCCCCTTTTCACCCCATTAAAGGTTGAATTTCCAAAAAAAGAATTCTTAGTGCTCACTGAAATCATAAAAGAAAGCCTTATGCTAAATGTAATGTTCTTAGTCCGAGTGATTTCAGCTGTGCCTTGATATGTCACTCATTCAGTTTCCCTTTTTAGATTTCATTTCCGTGCAAGACGCAGCACACTCCCTGAACACGCTCCGCGACCCTGACACATCCCGGTCAGCTCCAGGACCCTGACCCACATGCCAAGGTCTCGGGACCCTGCATGACCGCAGAGCACCAGACCTTGCAGCCGCTTAACGATGATGAAATGTTATTGCACTCATTAATTACCACAAGTCGGAATATTAGGCCTCGTGCAAATTAACTGTAATTATTTTATGTTAAAAGGAAAATTAAATGGTCTAGTAGAGTATTAGTGGGTACTGTGCTATTCAAAGTCATAAATTAAGGCGGAAGCGGAAAGCTAAAAAAAATATTTCACATAAGAATGCTTAAATAAAACGTTAGGAGTAAGGGCACGGTTCAAACTGGTCCTATGGAGAAGAACCGACAAGAAACACTACAATTACTCTATAAAAAATATTGATTTATGATCGATTCTAGTGGTTGTAACAAAGCTATCAGACTCAGCAAGTAATTAGTAGTGCTTCAAACACTTTTATATAAATTACTAGCTGACCCACGCAACTTCGTCAGAGTCACATTTTTCATGAATGCTCGGCTCCTATTGGCCATTATATTCAATTGTATTTAAATTTCTAATAAATAGTCAAGAATCGTGAAGAAACTGATCGAGTGGTAAATGATCAATTATGTTATCGACCGCCGAGAGTAGAAAATAATGAAAGCACTAATATCGCTATCAAAAATAAGGGTCGGTGGTAGAAGAGAGAAAATTTAGGGTTGTGTGTATTTTTTATGCCTCATTTAAAATAAATTAAAATTAAAACTTTGTTCTAAAAATAAAAAAATATGTTAGGAGTGGACAACCCTTATCACTAAGGGGTATAAAAAATACTGAATATGCATATAAAATTTCATAAAAATCGGTCCAGCCGTTTCGGAGGAGTATGGTAACTAACATTGTGACACGAGAATTTTATATATAAGATTTAATGAGTGCAATTTATTTAATAGGGTTCAACCCTCATTAAGATGCCTCCTTAATTAATGAAACTAAATACTGTGGATTGTGGTAGGTAGAAAGATTTATTTTATTTTATTTTATTTGGGAAAAAAACGATATTACATTAAATATAACACTTATCAATAATGTACTTACATAAAACTAAATCAATGTAATAACCACAACATTTTCCGCATATTAACTAAGAGACATGCTATGATGAGGACTTATCGGTGAGCTGGTTAATATTCACAATCCACGAAACATGTTAAATCGTTACTAACCAATAAACAAGTAGATATGAGTTACTTATATTTACTTTTTTTTATCTAAAACATCGTCCAATCTTGTGTAGATCTATAAATGTACCAACCTAACTACATTTCGTTTTTTTAATCTCAGAAAATAATTTGATATTTCAAATGTGTGGCATGTTTTTTTTCCATTTCATAAATAGTGAGATACCCCACGCAACCGATATTGGCCAAAAGACAAAAGATTATTCGTAAAACTAGTCGTACCTACCTAAAATATATCTTTGTAACTAATTATGGCCAGAAGTGACTTAATTAGACTGGATTTTCTGAAGCCAGAAAATCTGACACCAGTCTTGCCAAGAACCCAGTGTGTTACCCAGTTAATGGGTTGTGAAGGTCTGGTAGGCAGCCGCTCCACGTAAAATAGGTACTGGTATTCAGCTGAACCCGGTTTGGCTGAGAGCCGATCCCAATATTTATATTAGAATGCACTATGAAATACTGCCATAACTTGGTCCTATTTAGTTCAAAGGATAAATTATTAAAAGTTCCGATATTAAAAAATCTAACTTTTTTTTGTAGTTTGACATTTGCACTTTTGTCAAATTACTATCTGGGATTAAACGGTACTCACTTCCTAATTTTGATCTTTTTCTATTTTACGATATATTATTACGTTGCCAACTCAGACTGTCATAGTAATTTCGTGTGACCATAAGTGCAACTGGCGCAGTTTTTAAGTTCGTTTGTCAAACAAGAAGATACCGCTACCTATTCTCTGCTTGTCCTCTAAATTACTTCTCGAAATACCTACGGGAAGAGACAAGTAGTACTGTCTAACTGTACATCAAGTAGAACACCTTTCAAAGGAAGTCGAATTAAGAAAAATTCTCGCCTTGACCCACTTTTTGTCTAAAACGGCCTACGTTCAATGATCTTTGCGGATATTGTGATAATTATTTCGCATGGGCTCCAATATGACATCCTGTTTATTTAGACCGACATCAGAAAGTAGGTACCTATGCAATATCAATAGAAATAATAGCAGGATAAAATGGCAGAACCAATTGCGATGAGGAAAGGCTGGGCTGGTAATGTACGAGTATTACCGGCCTAGTCTGTCACTCGTAAAATCTGACGATGACCATCCACACACAGTCCTAGGGAATTCCGTTATCTTCAGTGAAGATTTATTGGTTTTAATACTTTGGAGCGTTATCAGTTATCAGGTGCTGATAAGCGCTAGGAACTCCCACGACTGATCAGTCATCTCGCTTATCAGCGCTGATAACAGCTGACATGCTACAGCTATAATACTCGTGTCACAGATTACAAGGTGCTCCATATATTGTGTGGTTCACGTGGGTTTGCCGGGACAAGGCACCTTACTGTAATATATAATGATCAGCCATCGATTTAAAATATATTTTTAATATCCAACACAGTTTTCTTCCTGTTCGTGAGGTTCATTCCAGGGGAATTGCCCGTAAAGCCTCTGTGTTATCTGAAAAAGATTATTGGGTGTTTCCAATCATTTGTTTATTGTTTGAATTGAGGAAAATCACATTATATTTACAAGAATTTGCAGATTACTACGGCATGATTTGAATTTTATCTACATTAATCAAAACAACAAATAGAAGCATTATCGAATGCATTAAAATCAACACAAACAAACATACAAACTACTTGATAAGATAACACACATCGGTGAAGTACCAATGTTTGCAGCAGCGCTGAAGCAAAGTGGCACCCGACAGTGCTTATCTATTATCAGACAGCACAACACTGAAACTGTACAAGGAAATATTTGTGCAGCAAAACCACAAAAATAATACAAGTAAATAAATAGTGTTGCATAAAATATTCAATGTAAGGTGGTTTCTAAAACAACTTATGACGCAAAAACATTCCAGACAACCTAATCACATTTAAATTAAGTAATGACAGTTACCTCACGAGTAATAACCGAACAACCCCAGGAAGTGACAGTAGTGTGAGAGATGCAGCGCTGGCAGTATGTGCTGTTGTTGTGTATGTCGGTGCAGGTGTGCGTGTGCGAGAGGGCGCTGGTGGTGTTCCCCGTCGCCAGCCGCAGCCACACCCTGCTCGGAGACCACCTCGTCACCACCTTGCTCAATGGAGGACATAACGTATGTACCCATTTGTATATCTTACACAACGTTTCAGAGTATTTTGAAACCCTTCCTGGTATGCTATTCGTCATCATCGTCATCATCTTCCTCCCTTGTCCCTTATTACTTGGGGTTGCGCAAGACGTTTTCATCTTCCATTCCATTTTGTCCTTTCAAACGTCAGTCATTGACTCCGTTTTGAAAGGAAGAAGAAAACGTCTCTCTCCATCCATCCCCATTACTTCTTTAGTCACATGAATTTCATCTCTCTTCTCCACATGTTATACCAATACAGACGATACAGTTAATTCTTTCAGCTACTGGCGCCACTTCAAAATTCTTCTAATATACTAATTTCTCACCTTTATCAAGTCTAGTCTCTCCACACATCTGTCTTAGATTTATCTCCGCGACATGCAGTATTTCTATCCGTCTTCTTCACGGCCCAACATTCCGATCCATGAACAGTACGGATTTAATCTACATTTCAAGTATGCCATTGTCCACCATAAAAATAACAGGAATAGGACACTTAATTTCGAAACTATTGTTGTGGTAACGTATATGACTGTATTGAGTCATGCTAAAATAAATAATAAAAATAATAATAAATAAAATTTCAATTCTTTTCTAGCCACTATTAACTAATTTGATCGACATTACACACCTACCGGAGATTTGCCCAATCAAATACGGTAGAAATTGTAGCTGATCCTCACAAATTGGGCTGCACTGGTGAAGCAGTTAGTAGCCTTGATCTTTTCTGGTTTTTTTTTTATTTCCGTTGATGCTGGCTACTGTTTGAACTCTTCTAATTGCCCGTCAGCCAGCTGCAAGGCTGCACAAGACCGGGGTCAGTCCGGCATTGAAGTGTCTAACAGGACTAATGAAGCATCACACTAAAGTTTTTGTGAACATATTTATTCGTTGTCTGTTGTACACATTTTTCAATTGGTACTACATAGCCAAAGTCAACGTCAATTCTTTTATTTCAACTAGACCATTAAAAGGCACTTTTGAACGTCAAATGTACAGTTTAAAATTAAAATATAAGTGACTCTAGTTGTCCATTCGCAAAAAATAGATTCTTAATACCAAGACGAAGGTAAAGAGATTAACTTGATTCTTACCGGAAGTACTGGCCCGCAATGGCAGAGGATAGACATGTTTGGAAACGGGAGAGGGAGGCCTTTCCCCGGCGGTGGGACATAACGGGCTAATTATGGGCATAGTAGTCTAGTCTTTCTAACTAGACTACTCGTACGAGATTAGACTACTCGTATATAGCGCTTCATAAATGAGTTCAAATCTTCATAGTACTCCATTTGTGTCAGATCATATTCACATACTATTGGAGGTCGGCTACTACCCCAACTATGGTAGATGTGGTTCACCAATATTACAGAGCAGTATCTTACCGCCGCGACGCCGCGTCTAGAATGGTGCTCACCCCTTAGGTTATAATAATAATAATAATTTAATTCAGAACAAAATTCCATATAAAATGATTAGTAAGACTTAAAAACTATGTTAGTACCATAAAACTACTTATTTATTTACCTTAAATTATATCTTACAATGTTCACACTATGCACCCTAGTCCAGTGCCGCACCATAGGGCACTCCACCCTTTCCGGTATAGGGTTTAGAAGGCCATTGGGGCTGCCCCGCACACGACACATCAGAGAGGCCACTCTTTTGCGCACAATAGCCCAAAAGCCATCGGTGTTGGCCTCCGAAAACATCCCTGACTCACTACAGTATCGCGGCAACCCCATCAGCATCCCAAACCCATTAATGTAGAGGACCCGCAGGTCACTGAAAGCCTTCTGCGTATAGCGGACCCACAGGCTGCAAGTGTACATTGTCTGGCAGTACGCCTTAAACAGAGTAATTTTAACCTCTTTTGTGCACCTCGCAAACCTGCGCGCCAACATATTGCTTCTGACTGCCAGTGCCCTGCGTTCCCTCTCAATATCTCAGTCATCAGTTATAAACTGCCCGTAGTGTTTTCCCGTCATTGCTAAAATTCAATAACAGTGTATGGTGGAGAGGAGGAGGAGAGAGGTAGGAGGTTGTAGAAGGCTTCCCTAATTTTAGTTTATTATTGAATTTCCAGGTGACATACATAACGACATTCACGCGAGTGAAGGCGACCGAACGTCTCCGAGTGGTTGACATCAGCTCAGCTGCTGCAGCTGACGAAGGCAGCGGTTGGTAGTTGCACTAAACATAATAAAAATATGAGTGAATACATATTTTCATTTTGTTTACACACATGAGTTTAAAAAAAAAACTAAATATTAGTTCAAAGACTGATTTTCACGTACCAATTAAACCATCCGTATTTACTCGCTGAAATGTATAACGATAATTATTTTATCCAGATCCCAAGGGTATCCCTCGGCTGCCCGAGCTGGCCTCCTCCCGCCTCCCCTCGCACCAGTTCCTGCTGGACGGCACGAGGACAGCCGAGCGCGCAGTGCGCCACCCTGACGTGCAGGCGCTGATGAAGGACACGGCCGAGGAGTTCGACGTCGTGCTCGTCGAGTGGTACTACAGCGGACTGCTGGCTCCGTAAGTATACTCAGTGGGACACCAAGCTCCTATGTGGCTGAACTTGAAAACCTCAGCAGAGACCGATTACTTTGTTGAACTGTTATTTAAATTACTTATTTATTTATTTTAATTAGATATGTACCTACAAGATAGGTAGACTGATCCATTGTAAGCAGGTCTCATTGTAATTATAAATATGTGTCTGTCTTCCAATTTAAAACGAATAGTAAATAATCTAAAGAATTCGAATAGGTTATTAAAAACTCCACATTATTACTGTACAGGTACATAAATTGCAATAACACAAGAATAATTTTCGTTCTAATCAGAGTATAATAAAACCAAACGCACACAACAGAACGGGACAATCGAGGAATGAATTCCAATCATCCCAGGCTGAGATTATACGAACAAAGCCAAATAAAAGATTTGTCATATTATTGTCGATCAGGATTCCAATCCAAGGCTTAATAAAAAAAAGAGAGTCGAGACCGGGACAATGGATCAGAACCGATGTAGCGATCGTAATGCGACGACAGAATATAATGAACTGACATCTTGAAAGTTTACTAAAGCGTACAGTGAATTAATTATTAGTTGCACGACATATAAATAGAATAAAATGTTTTTGTTCACGTCATACAATACCATTATTTCAAGAGACATGACTTAATCATTGTTTCAAATCCACCACCACTTCCAAGGAGCTCGTGGCTAAGTAATAACAGCTGCACGGTTCGAACTTTGAGGTTAAGCTACGGTTGCCGAGGTCGGTCTGTGGATGGCGACGACACGGTTGGTGCAGTGGTTGAGCGATTGACTGCTGCGCTGCGTGTCGCGGGTTCAATCCCCGCACGGAACAAATATTTGTATGACCTGTAGGTAGTCGTTCCGGGTCTGGCTGTTTGTGTATGTGAGTTTATATGTTTGTAAACGCACCCACGACACAAGAGAAATTCCTAGTGTGGGGCAACGTCTTATTAAAAAAATAATAATAATAATTAATGTATTACCCAGTTACTGCGTTGTAGAGGACAGTTAGTCTGGAAGCCGACCTCAACGTAGTTGGGAAAGGCGGCAGATGGACTTCCAATGAGTCGTTATTAAACCTGTTCCATCATTCCAGGTTAGCAGCAGTGTTCGACTGCCCCCTGGTGTGGTACAGCTCCGTGGACGCGTCCTGGCTGAGCCTGCAGCTGGTGCACGAGGCCAGCAGCCCCACGCTCTTCGTGGACCCCCTGGCTGCGGCCCTGCCGACCCTGCCGCCCAGCGTGTGGGACCGGGTCTACAGGATCGGGAGACAGGCCTACCTCTCCGCCTGGGTATAGTGGGTATACACTTTAAACATTTAATTGCAGTAACTATGTTGTTGGAACTGAAACCTTTGCTTTCATTGAGCATCTTACACTTAGACCTACATAGGGCTGCAAGGGTAGCGGAATTGTTTGAAAGAGTTACCGCGGCTCTGGAACGCAAAGGGCATTTGTAGGAATAGGGGTGGCTTTTAGTCAGTGAGAGTCTGACACCCTCCCACTCCGCCCAGAGCGGAAGAAGTCATTTGATGAGTTCCCATCAAAAAAAAAAATCTGCACAGGAGACATTAATTAGGCCCTTTAATATCAGCACAGATAAATTATAATACTAGCGTTGTATCAGTGAGAACAAAAATAAAGTTGATGAGCGTGATATGGTGGTGATAGTATTTTCCGCCGCCGCGCCGTGATAATAATATACAATATTACTAACACCGTTTGTGAAGGTACTGTTCTCAAAAAAATTTAACTGTATCGTTCACTTATAATGAGATCACCCATTACAATTTAAAAGAGTAGATGTTGTGTGTGTGATTGCCTGTTTGTGCACGGCATTGTGTACTCTATCAATGCTTTATTGGTCTTGAAATCCCTATAGAGGCTAAAGTTAAATTGCGTTAGGTTTGAAACAGTTCTGTAGGAAAATATAGTTTATGTTGACAGATAAAGATCTACCTCTTTTTTAATTAATAATAATAGTAAAGTGTCTTCTAGAACTACTGATTTAATTGTTTTTGAAGAGGCCTTTGCCTTGAAGCGCGACAATACCAAGTTGATATTATGCTTGTCAGCCATCAATTGCGTGGAGACAAGATATTGATGATACATGATTGTACCGACTACAAAAATGAGAAGTGCACACCTCATCTGTCAAGCAGGGCACCGACCCTCAAGGGTAATTGGTTACAAGTGCATGAAGACATGACGTTTAAATTATTTTAAATTGCCATTAAATATGCAGACGGCAGTAATAAGAATGGCCATGTCGTTTATTGTAACGTCTACTTATTAAGTCGCAGAGTGGTCATCAGCTAAACGACTACTTCAATCTTTGCATTTTGTAAAAATTACAATCAATGTGTTATGTTATGACTTATGAGTGATTGATGAATGGGGACACTTGACGGTACATTTCGATAAAGATATGTGCATTTATCTTTATCTATTTTATTAAAGGCTTACTCTTGAGTCGTTTATATAACTCTATAAGGTCTCACACCACAACGGGGCCACTTCCCGTAATTTGAAGAACGTTTGCATTCTAATCTCAGTCACATAAATGTAAAAGGTTTGAATGAGGTTCAATCAGCAACAAAAGTTGCAAAATATTATGTTTAAATTAGAACAGAAATAAAATTCAAAGAAAATAAAACCAGATAATCGAATAATTTTGTGTTACTTAGATGATGTGTAAAAGTAGCTCCGATTTTTGACGCTGACTGTATCTACCTACGGAAATTATCCTTCAGGTGTCAGCTTAACAGCTTCTGCTTCATAGAATCCACATTAAACTCCTACCCCCTCTTCCACAGCTACATAACCAACTACGTGGAGTCTCCCGCCTACTACGAGATCTACCAGCTGGCGATCCAGTGGCGCGGGCGCTCGCCCCCCCTCTACGATGAGCTGGTGTACAATGGCGCCATGCTGCTGATCAACTCGCAGCCGCTGCTGGGCCAGGGCCTGCCGCTGCCACACAACGCCAAGTACGTCGGGGGATATCATATTGAAGGATCTGATGCGACATTGCCGAAGGTAAGTTACTTTCGGAACTGCCTTTATAATTTCGGTAGGTTTTCCTGTGGAAAATTTACCTATTCTAGTATCAAATATAAAAATTTGAGAGAAGGTATCCATACCTCCATACTAATGAACCAATGTATAGCGAAAGTAACTGTCTGTTTGTTAACGATTCACGTCTTAATGGTTGAACGGATTTGCATGAAACTGGGCACTCGGGTAGACCATGTCCTTTATTTGGGCAGGATGGCCCCTTACGATGATTTTCAACTTTTACGCGGGCAAAGATGGCTGAAGCTAGTGGAACTATGAATAAGTAAGTACGTGCAACTTAGAAGATGCTAATTTAGTAGTTAGCTGATTCCTGATAGTTATCCGAAGCAACAAGTGTAACTCAATTGAGTGGAAGGGTTGACACATTACTAATTGTACAACTGTGCAGACAAGCTGAAGCCATACCATGAAGCCGCTTACCTACTCAGTATGAATATAACGATTTGTGTTTACGTCTGTCGCATTCCTCATCAGTATTTAATAACATCTTTTTTGGCCATTGTGTTCAATTATTTTTTGCTACACAATTGCATGCGTGTGGAAATCAGAATTCGTCACCAAACCGTTCCATTGAATGTGAACTGTATCCCTCTTTATTGCAGTTTTTACTTTTTCGTGTTCGACAGCAGTGTAGTCGATAGAAGTGGATCCACTCGATATGTCGCAGTAATTCGAATATTCGACCGAATGCAATCCGATGCGCTTCCATCGATGTGAGCGTTAAGCTTTTACTGAGGATGTTCATGTCGATATAGATAGTTCGAATACGGCTCACAGCCACAACCGAGCAGTGTGCAAAGTCCCTTACCTAGACCATGGACGAGCGTAGTTCAGCTTCTTGAAATAAATAAATAACATAAAATCAATGGATCCGATAGCCCGTGACCCAACTCGTTATAGAACTCCCATTTTACAGTAAGTGAGTACGTTGGAGCCATCATAAACTTATATTACTGACGTTTAAACCAGACGCGATTTAACTTCTATTTCAGACGGAGTCAATTGAAATGTTCTCGTAAAAGATGAACTTTAAAGTGGGGTTTGCGGAATATTTTAAAACGAACCTATAAAACAGCACTCACGTTTTTGTTTATGCAAAAGGGCTAGCAAAGATATTCAAATATTTAGTTTGAGGTCTTTTTGCTAGTTTGGTTATGTCTGAAAACCTTATTTGGGTCTCTCGCTGCTCTTTGCTGATTACTTTCGTCGCGGGATCCAAAACAGTTGAATGGTTTTTCCAGGACACGTCGACTCTGCCTTTCAATTCTGGTGGTCACCACTATTGCTTCTGGCTCTCAGAAGTGGAAATGGTGTAGCGGCTTGTAAGTTTATTGCTCTCTAATGCTCTGGAATAGTTACTAGGCAGCTACCGAGTTCATTCTAACAGGAATAATAATATATCTTGTTTGTTTCATAAAATAATCCAAGAACATTATGGTATTACCTATTTTAATATAGCCTGGGATCTTATGCATTCAAAGAAACAGTTAATTTAAATAAACCTATTCGCTTCATTAAGCCATGTTTATGTAAGGCTTACCTACCTGAACGGAAACCATGAATATTCATAATAACTTCATTTACATAATAAATTATAAGGTATTACTGCTGCCTTCGCGTGGTGTCCGAATATAGAAAAAATAATTATGTTTAATCATTAGTATGGGTTCCTGAGAACAATACGGTACATAATTAAATATACAAAGGTACAATATGAAGCATTTACATTTCTTTATTTCTTTGCCTTGGATGCAGAATAATTAACACATTCAGAACCATACCGTAACCACCTAGAAGCATGCGATGTTCACTTGTTTTCAAAAACCTAACTTATTTGGTAACGAACAAAATCGCCAGCAGAGCGACAAAAATCCAGCAAAATTAGCTCACTTCTTTTCACCATCCTTTTTCTCGTTAGCTTCTTCCTCTCCACTTTTATGTAGGGTAGTAGTTAGCTTCTCCCTCCCCACTTCTATGTAGGGTAGTAGTTAGCTTCTTCCTCCCCACTTCTGTGTAGTGTAGTAGTTAGCTTCTTCCACTCCACTTCTGTGTAGTGTAGTAGTTAGCTTCTTCCTCTCCACTTCTGTGTAGGGTAGTAGTTAGTTTCTTCCTCCCCACTTCTGTGTAGTGCATTAGTTAGCTTCTTCCTCCCCCTTCTGTGTAGTGTAGTGGTTAGTTTCTTCCTCCTCACTTCTGTGTAGTGTAGTAGTTAGCTTCTTCCTCTATACTTCTGTGTAGTGTAGTAGTTAGTTTCTTCCTCCCCACTTCTGTGTAGTGCATCAGTTAGCTTCTTCTTCCCCCTTCTGTGTAGTGTAGTGGTAAGTTTCTTCCTCTATACTTCTGTGTAGTGTAGTAGTTAGTTTCTTCCTCCCCACTTCTGTGTAGTGCATTAGTTAGCTTCTTCCTCCCCCTTCTGTGTAGTGTAGTGGTTAGTTTCTTCCTCCCCACTTCTGTGTAGTGTAGTAGTTAGCTTCTTCCTCTCCACTTCTGTGTAGTGTCCATACTTTATGTACATTCTTATTGATTTAATGAAAAGGAAGACGAAGCTTTAGAAGGCCCACCACAAGGTTGACCGATGATCTGGCGGAGTCCGCGGGAATCCGCGGGATGCAAGAAGCACAGGATCGTGAGATGTGGCGACACTTGGGGGAGGCCCGTGTCCAGCAGTGGATTTCTTTCGGCTGATGTGGTGATGATGACTTAATTCTTATTCCAAATAGCTCGATGATTTAAAGACTTTCGTTTTCGCCACAGAACCTGCAACAGCTGCTAAACAGCGCCAAGCACGGCGTGATTTATTTCAACCTGGGCGGTTCCATCAGCGAGGACCTGCCTGTGGAGATGAAGCAGCAGCTGCTGCGGGCCTTCCGCCAGGTGGAGCAGACGGTGGTGTGGAAGTACCGCGGGAAGCTAGACTACGTGCCCGGGAATGTGCATCTGGTGGAGAAGGTGGCGCAACTGGCTATGCTGAGTAAGTATGCGTGAAAAAGCCATCCTAAAGATGAACCTAAATGTTTAATGTGCCGACCTGTCTTTACCCCGAAGCATTATATATTTACTTTTCACGTCCGTGTTTGGGCCTTAGAGGTTCAGACTTATGTGTACAAAATTTCAATAGAATTAGTCCAGTAAATTCGGAGCGAATTGGTTCACTTAGTGATTCGCTTACTGATTTTATAAGGTTTTTATTTGTACTTACGGAACCTTAACAATCAGCTTCTAATATGTAACATGTTTGATGACTCACGTTACATATTTTCATGAGGCACACTCATGTTTGTTATTGTTGATCGTGTGATCGTGAACGAACAAGTCAAATAAACGCGACTGAAACGATTCGAACGAACCCGCACCCACGTGCCAGACCCAACACTAATATTTGGGTAATAAAAACTGAAACGATAATGAACAGATTCATTTATGTAAAATGAACCTAAAATCCTTTTGTATGTGACTGACAATTGAGCTATGCAAACCCCTCTTATTGTTACGAAATGAAAGCTATGTCAAAGTATACAGCAGTACACTATACAGAACAAAAACACCAAAGACACCTAAACAATACGTACTTAAAAATGTTCTTCTCATTCACAAGAACACCCCAACACCATGATGATGATCACGCATGGCGGGTTCCTGTCGTACATGGAGGCGATGTACCACGGCGTGCCCATCATCGGCATGCCGGTCAAGGGCGACCAGCTGCTGACCGTCGACCTCGCGGCCAGCCGGGGCAGGGGCCTCAGGGTGCCCATATCCAGCATGATAGGCCACAGGGTCAAGGAGGCTATCATCGAAATACTTGGGAATTACAGGTACGTCCAAGAATATCGTCATTATTCTGCGAAGTCTTTTCCCAATTATGTTTGTTGGAGCTTGGAACTGCCTTCCGAGTCTAACCGGGTGCAGTTCTACTATCTATTGAACACGGAGCCTGTCGACCTTCACAACACAGTTACTGCTTGCTTTATTCTCAACATTAAGAGCCAGATCAACTAGTCGGTGTTTATACAGTTTCCAAGTTTCCTCCGATTATTTATATCGTACCTAAAACGTTAATGGCCAGACCGTCAGTTTATTTCCCTGAAGAAATGTTTGATAACTAAATCAACACTTCTTTGTTTACTTTGCTACTTTATTATTTACCATTCTCCAGAGAATTTTATTTTTATTTTTTGTCTGGTCCATCAATCTTGTTGGAGATCATGGCGGCCATTTAGAGGATGTGAAGTAATGTAGCGTCATGATTTATACATTCCCCGCTTTATTCACGAAATAAAATAAATCCAGTCGGCCGGAAAATAAAACTGTCATTTTAAAGTTGTTTGATTCTCAATTTAGATGTCATTCGAAACATTTTAAGACTGACATATTTTATAAGAAAAGTAAATTAAATATGCAACACATTTTAAAGCGTTTACGCACCAAGTCTTCCAAACTTTTAAGATTTTGGAAGCCGGCGACGGATTTGCAGAAATAATTAATCTTGATTCAAAGTGTTGAACAAAGTGAGAAGCCGCAATCCTTGCGTTATCTTAAACCTTTAATCCCAACTTGATTGATGACTGCTCCTCATTCTGCCTTTAGGTACGTGTTATCTGAAAACAAAAGACCTGTGAATTGACAAAACCTAAACTGACAAAATTAAAGGGCCACTAACTCTTATTGGTCTTCACAGCTATCGCAGCAACGCAAAGGAAGCATCCCTCGTGCTGCAGAACCCGTTGGTTCCCATTAGGCAAGAGCTGCTGTACTCGATCGAGCACGTGATGCGCACGCGCGGCGCCCCGCACCTGCGCTCCCCCGCGCTGCAGCTCAGCGTCACGGAGCGGCTCCACCTCGACGTGGTCGCCGTGCTCCTCATGCTCGCCTGGTTCCTCTCCAAGGTCGCCAAGCTCGTGAAGGTCTACTGGAATGACTTCGGAACAGATTACCAGGATTTGGACGAAAAGAAGAATGAATAAATTAGTAATTGGTCAAGTTGTCTCTCTGTAAAGTCTGATCCTGTACATATTTAGGTATTGGCTTGCTCGATACATTTTTAGAAATATTAAATTGTTTTCATGTTTTTAATGAGGTTTTTTTTATGTATTATCTTCTTTATATAGAAAAAAAAGTATTCCAAAAATACTTATTTACACAAATGTCTAGCTCAGGTGGTTTTGTTATCTGAGGGAATCGATATCTCAGTTCCGACCGCGAAACCGCTCCGAGAGTGATTAATCATTGTGTGCGAACTGCGAACTACCCTCGATCGATACAGACATTGAGAACAATAAAAGCGTTAGAGTGGTATTGTAGCACCCCAGTGTCAGCCTGTCTATTTTGTTAACATTTCACCGTGACTAAATAAATAGGTGAAGTGAACTGCCATTCCTCCTAACGCTAGAGGTTGACCATTACAGCTCATTTCACGTTAGTTTCAGGAGAATTTTACAGTAGAGCACTACAGTTTCATGACCCACCGCAAACTCTCTGAATATTGGAAGCAGTAGAGCGTTAGTCGCTACAAAAAAGGGAAATGCAAAATAGCATAAGCAAGCCGTGGAACCCGGATAGAAAGAAGTATGAATATTAAGTGCATTTTAATATAAAAAATATACCAAAGTTAAGACCCAGTTAGCGTGCGCGCGCGTCCCGTGGGAGCTCATTGTGCAGTGCCCCTGCACGCGCCGTGTGCTGCGGGCCAACTGCGAATAGATGATTATAGGGATTTACTAGCGTCCATACATAATATATTATTATGCGACTCTTCTACGAGTGAACCCCTTGTAGTCGGTGCATATTAAATGCAAGGAGAGATTTGCGACGCGGACGGTTGTGAATGGGGCGTGCGTTCCGAGTTGACGTATTTTAATTCGGAAGGCTAGTAATATAAACTGTCATGTCACCTACTTCTGGCCGTAAGTAATAAAACCACCAAAATAATATATTTAAATGCAGTGGACCGGTAACAGCAGTTCACGGTTTGTGTTGAACATGAACAATGAAATTAAACTAGTTTGGTGATGGAGCCCGCGCGGCGCGCTGAATAATTAAAGTTGCGGCCTGAACTACTGCCATAGCAATCTAGACGTCCCGAGCACCACAGTAGATACATTATGAAGCGAATTTACCGTAAGTTACACAACAAGGAGCCAGATAAATTTCCAAAAGTTTACGACGAATGCTAAAATTAAAAGGCATTCGAATCTTTTCAAACTCTTTATTGATAAAACTATGAACACTATAATTAGAACAATTAAATAAAACTCGATTAAGCAGAAAGCGATCTCCCTATCAATTTACGTGATCAAAGGAGACCACTCACTTTAATTAATATTTGTCGGCCGACAAAACTGAGAGCCTCTCAATAATATCAATTAACGAAACTTGACTGTAGTAGTGGTTCGTGACCTGATTGTCTCTCGATCCGAGACCCTGCACCTGGCCCTCAAGGGTCTACGGTGAGTGGGGCAGGCACCTTCTGTAGCTTCCGGGCAGACGAAAATAAATCTAACGAAACCAAAGACACTGACTCTCCAAATCGTTTCACCTTGTACGATACAAAAGTAAAGTAACGCTGTGTTTCCCAGAGAGAAAGGCGCCAGAGACACTCCGGCCCTAAATACTTTCAGAGATCTAATTATTTACAAAAGGGTTCGTTTATTTACCCGCCGTTTTAAGCCAAACTAGTTCAGACCATGAAATAATTGTATTTACCGATGTTATTTATGCTAAAGTAACTACTTGGCACACTTCGTACTGAATGGATTTACTTCACATAGTATAAACAAACGGAAATTATTCCTGGGCCAAGTATATAATAATATTATTATAATAAATACGTGAATTACTACAGTGTTGCAACCGCTGCAACGTTTACTATGTACTTGTGATTGTAAAACAAAGTTAAGTCAGTAAATACCCGTCAGCAGTAGGTTATTTCGATCAAGTTTATAGACAAACCATAACCACGTATATAGGTATCATTGGCCTTCTATAATTAACATAGAAGTGATTCCTTACAAGCGTAGTATTTATCTTATTAATGTAATAAATAGTTTATCATCGTTCCGACGTACTTATTTCAATAAATGCTTGCCGAGTTGTATTTTGTTAGAATGTTGTGGTCGTCTTCTAAAAGCAAAGCTCAGTGCCACTACGCAGATTACTTAAAATAAATTAAGACGACGCGGTTGAATTTAGAGTTAAAGAAACTGGTATATTGTTTACTATTTACAATTAATTTAAAGTGTTGCCTTAGTCGGGAGATCAGAGCCAATTCAATAGAATCAATCTTGAAATTAATAGAAATCACAGGACCGATTAAATACATAATAATTTGTGCTGAAAATTATTCTACCCAGACTTAGGTGGAGGGAGCGTGAACTGAACTGACATTCCATCTTGTTTGAATAGATTTACAGACTTCACCTAAGCTTACACGGTGAGATATTTACAGAATCGTTTTTGTCATTCCATCTTGACTGACAACTCACTTCATGTTCACTTCACCAAATTTTATACGGTGCGATTTTACAGAATAGCACGACTTCTATAGAAGTGAACGACCGCTCTCACATCGTCGCACGCGCCGCCCTGCGACGCGACGTAAACGCGATTAATGATCCTTGATTACTGTCACAATTCGATACTTTCTCGTACAACCTCCACAAGAAACACCCGCCTTTATCACTAAAGACGTAAAGCTCATAATACTGTCGCCGAAGTTGATAGGGGTGGCTCTTAAGTGTCGAAATAAAAATGTTATTAATCCGTGACATTAAGTGTCCGGCAGGCGGCGACGCTCTCTGAGGACATCACAGCGTCATTTGTCTAGATACCCGTATTAGTCTGCTACTAAAATAATTTATTTCTTAGGAAGAATGGGCCAGGAGCCCAGGAGACACATTGATTAATGATATCTTTGCTATTTTATCATATGGTAGCTTCTGCCAGTGACTGCGCCCGCGTGGCACTTGAAAATTAACCCAAGGGAACATACTCCTGGGATAAAAAGTATCATATATCCTAATCCAAGGCATATCCTACCTGTGTCAAGTTTCATCCGTATCCGTTCAGATGATAGGACGTGCAGAGGTAACAATCAAACCAACTTACTTTCGCATTTATAATATTGGTAAGGATTTATTGAACAAACTTCGCGGCGTTTGACAATATTAATCATTAGATAGACGTAAATCCAGGAACGAAAACAAATGAAAACTTATAAGCACCTGGGCACTGATGGAACATCATTCATTGGCATAACTTATGAGCACCTGGGCACTGATGGAACATCATTCATTGGCATAACTTATGAGCACCTGGGCACTGATGGAACATCATTCATTGGCATAACTTATGAGCACCTGGGCACTGATGGAACATCATTCATTGGCATAACTTATGAGCACCTGGGCACTGATGGAACATCATTCATTGGCATAACTTATGAGCACCTGGGCACTGATGGAACATCATTCATTGGCATAACTTATGAGCACCTGGGCACTGATGGAACATCATTCATTGGCATAACTTATGAGCACCTGGGCACTGATGGAACATCATTCATTGGCATAACTTATGAGCACCTGGGCACTGATGGAACATCATTCATTGGCATAACTTATGAGCACCTGGGCACTGATGGAACATCATTCATTGGCATAACTTATGAGCACCTGGGCACTGATGGAACATCATTCATTGGCATAACTTATGAGCACCTGGGCACTGATGGAACATCATTCATTGGCATAACTTATGAGCACCTGGGCACTGATGGAACATCATTCATTGGCATAACTTATGAGCACCTGGGCACTGATGGAACATCATTCATTGGCATAACTTATGAGCACCTGGGCACTGATGGAACATCATTCATTGGCATAACTTATGAGCACCTGGGCACTGATGGAACATCATTCATTGGCATAACTTATGAGCACCTGGGCACTGATGGAACATCATTCATTGGCATAACTTATGAGCACCTGGGCACTGATGGAACATCATTCATTGGCATAACTTATGTATTCACAAGGCTAAACTTTTTGTAAGAGATGATGTGAGCTGCACATTTCGTCCGCTGCCTGACAGAGCATAGCCACCTGACTCTGCTGGCTAAATCGGAAGCCTCCTACTTGCAAATACCATACCTCTGCGTGATATCATCTCTTCTACTGTAAAATTAAATGCGAGGGGCTATTATTGCCCATCGCAGTCGCCGTCGGGAAGTTAATGTTACATTGACAACAACAGTTTGTTTTATGTTAGTAAGTACTTCTCTGAAGAAGTTCTAAAACGAATAAAACTAACAACGTTTCAGATATTTGTTTGTTACTGAGAGTTTTACTGCTATCCTTGTTGCTTGAACAGAGACGTATTGTTCAACACTGCTACGACTTTATGATAAGAATACTAATTGTAAATGCGTGGAATGCTTTCCACACATTCTCTGGTTTAATAAAAGTCAATTAATTTACATGAATTGGGTCGTCAAAAGGCACGTTTAAACGTCCACATAAAAAGTGACTATAGTTGATTCACGAAGGTAGATTCAAAATAAAGAACGGACAAGAACCTCCATAGTAACATATACATAAATAATTAATTAATAACACTGCTATAGTAGGTACCCAAAAAGTATATCAGCAGAAATAACTTCATTTGTTGAAAAGGGAATTAACGAGTCGGTGTAATAATTTTTATTTCCGCAGTTAATATTGCTTCCAAAGCATTAGATAATGTTCCACAGTTCCCATCCATTACAGTTCATAGTTTATCTTCTCGCAATTTGGCTAATCGTCTCGGTAACCGCCACGATGTACAAACTGCGCGTAAACTAAGATTTATTGTATCCAGTGTAGTTTACGTTTCCTGTAATCGCAGCCGACATCGCACTTCAATTAGTTTCAAGGTAGCTTTACTCTAGCTGAGTACTTAGCAAAATAATATTTTGCCAAAAGTAAGGACCTATCTTTTTTATTTTCGAAATAATATAAACGAATGTGCGAGTGTCCATCGCTCTCTATACGAGATAAAAATAGATTACGATATTATAAACCGTACAATTATGGATGTAAACTCTGAGTGTACGGCTGTGTACGGTGTTGCGGAATTTGTTCGAAAAAGTCACCGAACGCACGAACAAAGTGATGATGTTTACACTTCTTAGAAAAAAAAAAGTGTATAGTGTCGTTGTCTATTTTTATTGAGGTATGGGCTTGCTCTTGACCTCCATCACGCTTGATGGAAAGCGAAGGAGAAGGTCTATGATAAGATGCCTGTTCACTCTTGATTTATAGGCAGAAGAGTTACCTATATGTGGAAGGGAACAGAGAGGCTGGCAGAGAGTTATTTTCAAAGTTATAAAGTAGAGACTAAATACTTATAGCCAACCACTGCTGTTTTGAAGATATTATTATAATCAATGTTGGACCCTTGCTGAACTTTTGGAATGACGAACACTAGAGGCATAATATAAACTTCATGTGCTACATAGTCTGCGTATAGTTCTGAATCAACTACTTAAGTACCTAGGTACCTACTAAATCATTGACAGTTTTTGCTCATGCCGTTTTGTCCAGTAGTTCTGGAATATTCAAGAGCAATTTTCTAGCTATTCCGTGTTTGCTAAAAATTGTTACACATTTATCTATTTTTAGAAAGAAAATAAACTATCTATAGTTTTTTTGATTCTGCAACAGCTTTGGAGGTGGACTACGTATTTGATTAGTTGTAGTAATTAAATATTTGATACCTAGCAGGGAAGTATCAAGTTATTAATATTCATATTGATAGTTTCTATATTATCGACCAATTTTAAGCAAACGACAATCCTATTACCAACTAAACCGCACACTACAAAGCCAACTTTAACCGCTTGTTTACAAGTTCTCTTCTCTTTGATCTTGACACGCGGTTACCCCGTGACCCCTGACCCGCGACCAGCCGCCACTGGTGACTGGGTGGAGGGTCAGCACTCACCAGGGCTACATGTGTAATGACCACGAGCTTCCGNCGACCCGCGACTAGCCGCCACTGGTGACTGGGTGGAGGGTCAGCAGTTCAGCACTCACCAGGGCTACATGTGTAATGACCACGAGCTTCCGGCTACGACCCGTAGTTAATTGTTAGTTATTTGCACGAGGCGTCCCGTCGCCGCGTCTTCGGTAACACGCGTGTTGTCCAACAAATCAGGTATTTGATTTTATTCGCCGCACTGAACAAATGTTTGCTACCACGTGTTTGATTTAGGCAATCTAGATTTATATGGAGCAGTACTTTAGATTGAGATAGGTAATTAAAGTAACGTGGGTGCAAACAGAAATAAACCTTCTTACTTAAGCGGTCACGCCCCTGACTTTGAAGATGACCTAATCGGAGCCATCGAGAAATATTTAATTAAAGAAAGGATTTATTTTTTCTCTGCCTTTCTCGCTGAGGTAAGGTCAGCGTTTCATGTTGTTTTACTTAATTATTATACACGTCTTTTTGAAAGTCGAGCCGAAGCCGTGGCAATAAGATCAAAGTTAATAAGTTACTAGTCCACTATTATCAAGTCCTGAATCCGCCAGTTCTGCAACAGACGAAATCACTCCTCATCAATAACTCTCGAACGTTTCAAGCATGTTTTTCTGACAAACAGAATATAAATACCATTGATTTCTTCCTGTTTTTCTTCCAGCTACCCATAACCATAAGAAAACAGGAAGGTGCGGGCGACAAACACGAAACAATAGTGATGCGACACGCAGATTCTTATCGACAGGATCGATGTGTATCGACCTCGACCTTGTGCCTCGCGTGTCAAGTTCGCGTCCTCCCACACCGAGACGCCTCGCTCCTCAAGCCGACGCCTCGTAGCAGTCGTAGCACGAGCCGCACGAAGAGGGCGACGGGTCGTCAATCAGCCGGTTACGGCTGTGTAGATTTAGATCAGTATCTCTGTGGGAATGGGTTTACGACGGACCTACTTACCTACTAAGAGATTGCGGTCTATCGCGACTTTGTTAGCTGATAAAACAATTATATAAATAGAAGGAAGGATTCTTCATGGTCATCGAGTATTATGATTTTCATCGATAGCCGCGTTAGGTTGCAGTGTCTGTCTGTGCTGAGAATGGATTCATGAATTATTAGTATTATGTCTTCAATATTAATAAGCAGGGATCAAAATATCCCTAACTTAATATTACTTTTATTATTTCAAGCACCTAAGCACCTGATACTGCCGTGTACCAAGTAGGTTACAATTTAATACGGCAAGTAGCGAAATGAGTGCTCTTGAAGACTATCGTTCGCGTCCAGGTAGGTACCGCGCACCTGCAGTATTATTGTGAATCGCATTCATTCGCAGAACATCGACAGCCGAACGTTCATTGTTTTCTCCATTTCTTAGTACTTACCCACACATACAAACTTACAAAGTTTAGCGGAGTAAGGAGGAAGCGATATCACTTTCTTCGAAATGTATATTATACACGTGTAAGCGATTACAGCAGTTGTAGTTATTACTGTTGCAGTCGTAACTCACTGAGTAATGCGAGGTATCTTCAGCAGAATCGTACAAAAGCCAAACAAAATCTGCGCTGATAAATAAATTCTCTCACGGCTTTCAAAGCTGCGATAAATTTCGTCCGTAATCGAATGTACGCAGTTACATCCGCGTCAGTCCGCATCGATCCGCTCGGCGGCGCTCTGATCCGCAAGATCCGCCGGATCCGCACGGATCCACACGGATTACCGGCACAGTGCAGGGATGAGCAGCGGCTCGTAAACAATGCAGGAGATGTAGTCGCTGAAATCCGGACGGATCCGGACGTAGACACAAACGAGCGGCGTTCGCTACCAGTAAATAATTAGTTGCAATGTACGTAGATAATTCGGTTCGGTTGTTCGAACACACAGATTTAAACAGTGACTTAAATAAACATCACCTCTTGAAATCGCACTGCACTGCAGTTGGTATTCAACAGATTAATCGATTATCTATGAACACATTAGTTCGCAGATTGTGTAAGATATTTCGTGTGGGAATAAATTAAAACACGGTTTCCATAAAATCTGTAAGTAATCGCACTTTCCATCGATCACTCAAGCTTTGTTAACCGCAATCTACTGCCTGACGAGTCGGCTGCCTTTCTGTTACAGACTTATGAAAAGAAAGAAATTGATGTCTCTGTCTTAATTTGAGTAAAGTTAAACGCTCCGGCTGTGTGCCTTGCCTCATGCGCAAGAGTCGCGGAAGCCCGGCTCAGCGCCACACGAGCCTAATGGCTCGGCTTCGGTTGCGGCGCCGGGTACGATTGCCGCCATTACGGGAAGCGCCGGCCCGCCGTAACCGATACTTTTATGGATTTGGCAAGCGCGCCGCTCACGTCAATCTCACAACATTTGGCATATCGAAATTAAACTAATGAAATCAGATTTATAGTTTATTTCATATTTTATTACCGACGCGTGTAAGCAGATATGGTTTATTTATATTGATGTTAAGATAACAAACAAGAAGCAAATGGAAAATACAGAAAATTCATGTTCAACATAAACAGATTACGAGCAGTCAGAGGGAATTTGTGAACGCTTGTGATTCAGACATACATCCACCAATGTTTGTATGAATATTTGATACAAAGAAAGCTTCATATACGACGCAGCTCAGTAGGTATCTACTACATAATATACTGCCTTTAAGATGCCCAAAAATCAGACTAAACATGTGTGAGACTGAAAGTTCTAAATACTTTGGACTCAACTTGTAAATGGATTCTTGCTAAGAATTTCATCCAAGATGTCATAACATTCTAGAGGTCCGTAACCTCTAGGGACACATAATAGTGCTTACACTAGAGAAAACCTCCGTCCATAAATATCCAATCAGGTACTAGGGCACTATGAAATAGAAGAGATAATGTATTCCATCGCTGGCACAATTTTATGCTCGAGAGTCTTGCGCCTTGTGCTTTACGACTGGGCCGGCCACCCGGGGTACCGCTCCACTATAACTAACAATGCTAAACAGTCCCGGGGTCTCGAGGGAGACTGCCGTTGACGTCGATCGCAGTCAGGTCCAGCACTTCTAGATGTATCGGTTATTGAAGGATAAACCGTATTGAAAATTATGATGAAGTAAACATTCAGGTCGAGAGCAGCTGCTCTGGAGTGATTTTTACTTTCACTTTTTTATTTTATTTAGTGTGTAGTTGTGTACTCGGACTCGGAGTACTCGGACTCGGAGTACTCGGACTCGGACAATCAATTGTGTTTTCTTTCTTTTTTTTCTTCTTTTAAGAGTTTAACTAAGAATTTTGCAGTGTTTTATCTAGTG
Organism: Mamestra configurata; assembly: GCA_002192655.3. NCBI lineage: Eukaryota > Metazoa > Arthropoda > Insecta > Lepidoptera > Noctuidae > Mamestra > Mamestra configurata. The sequence continues at coordinate 50,918 of NDFZ01005133.1, forward strand.
TGTAAACTTTTCATGATTAATGAGAATGTTTTAATTTTGTTTCTTTATCATTTTATCCACCATTAAATGACATCGCAAAAAAGAGCAATTAATTAAGATGTGTCCCTGAAACCTAAAACCTGCCAAGCCAGTGGAGTGCACCAATTGATCAGCAACTCGCCCGGGCTCGCAACCCACTGACCGCCGACGTCCGGTGCTCACCGCTCGTACCACGTCGCACGCCACACGTCAGTGAGGCTCTCATTTTTTCGCCTTGCAGAAACTGGTCTCATTCAGTCGTTCAAGCCGCGATATGGGCGACTACAGAAGGTTTGTTACAAAACTATGATCAATTCTGTCACCTGTTCCGGTCATATAAATATCAGGTCTAGTGATAGTCGAATCGTACTCAATTCCAAGAACAATCCAGTCACATTGAATTTGTAAGCCACTCCCTGCCTATTTCCATTTTCCAGCCAAAGTTCAGTTTAATTTTCGGCGAATTTCAGACTCCCAAGATGGCTTTGGCAACTTCCAGGAATTCTAGGTTCGTGCTACTTGAAGCCTAGACTAGCCCTTCTGCATCAAGTCTACTAAACGCTGCATATTATCGTGAATGAATCGTCCTTGCGCCGGAACGGCTGACCTCTTTACCGGCGTTTGTATAAATACTACATCGATCTCGCGGCAGATACAAACGAAGTCTAGACCTAGGATAAACTAAAACTCTTCTATATTTTTTTCGTGATTACACAATATTCAAAATTTCCGTGAGTTTATTACGCAAAAGGAGTATTGATGGAATGAAAAATATACAAGTTTCTTTGATTTCATTGCAATGAATTTGTGAATGATAATAATAAAAAAAGCGGTGAGACTGACGTAGTTTTAAACGCCTATTATGAATTAAATGGAGTTTGTCTTATGTCTAGAAATACACGGTCGAATTGGAGGAAATAAAACGATATTGTATTAAATTTGTATGTCACTGCTTCGCTGTTAGCCTCATCTAGTTTAAACTGACCGCAAAAGGTTGATGTGTAAAAAAATATTTTTAGCCTATTAACAAAATAAATATCAATTTATCATTTACCACTTGAAAACCAAGAAGCTTTGATTTAACAAAGTTTTAATTGATAAAGCTCAATTAATATCTTAGAAGAAGTGCACTCAATAGCGTGCAATTAAAGTGGCATTCCTGGCGGGTCCCGTGGGCATCGGCGTGATGGTTGGCAATGCGACCGCGTCGCTCCCCAACGGATATTAAATACTTCATAGAATGACCACGAGGAAAGCAATCAAAAGGTTCACTCCGAAGCGAACAAATAAAATGTGTAGTGTCCCATTCGAGACTTCGTTGGGATTTCAATTAAAAATTAAATAAAAAATTTAACAAACCCTCGACAAAAAAAACTAATAAGTAAAAAATTAAATGAATTGGTACTTTGAGTATAGTATAGTACTTAAGTTGAATATAGGTACGATTCTTGGGGCCAGAGTGTTCGCCTCGGGAGACCGAACATTTTTGTAATTAGGTACATACTTAGTATAGTAGCGGTCCCCCGACACGATGACGCTTGGCCAAAGCAAAATAAGAATCGCTACATCCGTTCGAGAGCTACGATGCCACAGACGGACACACAGAGACTCGACAAACTTATAACACCGTTGTTTTTGCGTTGGGGGTTAAAAGCGGTTCATTTAATCTTTTGAACGCCAGAGCATAAACGCATCGGCGTGCCCCCGACGCCAGCCACAAATTCGCCGTACCTTTTATCACATATTTGTGACGTTTGGCGTACAGGGCACGCGCTTGCTTGTCAGTATACGTGACAGTGGCGTTCAAAAGGTTTATAAATAAATTGGTAAGGGTAATTGATTGGACTGGGGCACACCACTACTGTGGCAATAAGTCCCCTATTTGAGGAGTGGCTATAGAGACTCCACGGCGTCCTCACCTTCCTCAGGACTCACCCTCCTGACGCAGGTACTCACCGGACACGGCTGTTTCTATGGAGATACCTTTTTCGGATTCGGCGGGAGGACACGCCCGGGTGTTATCAATGTGAGGATCGCCCGGAGGACTCGGTGGAGCATACGGTGAAGGTCTGCCCTGCTTGGGCGGAGCACCGCCGTGTCCTCGTCGAGGTGAACGGTGGTTGCTCGGCGGCAACCTCTCGCGTCCGGTCCTGTTTTAATTCATGCATTGGAGCGAGGAGGCATGGGAAGCAGTCACCTCCTTCTGCGAAGCAGTAATGCTAGCAAGGAGGAGGCGGGCCACGTGAGGGAGAGAATCGTCACAACCTAGCCGCCGCAACAGAAGGAGACGCCTCGATGGCTCGCTGTCCAGTACAGGCCCGGGTCGACGGTGCGTTGTGTCCCACGCGCGCCTCAAAGTGATATCAGCATAGTAGACGGGACCCGCTAGGGCCAATGCCTGCCAGGATTGCGGAATTTGTTAGAAAGAGTCACTGCGGTCCTGGAATACATAGGGCATTAGGAGGAACACAGATGGGTTTTATTCAGTAAGAGTCTGCCACGCCCTTCTGCTTCGCCCAGAGCAGAAGGAGTCATTTGATGATTTCCCAACCTGAAAAAAAGGGGTCAGAGATGTTCAAGGAAAATTCATATCATTCAAGACGTTTTCAGCAATGATATATGAGGATAATTTTTTATGCAGTTTCAGTTTGTGACGCTACGAACAAAACTTAGAAGACTTAATTTTAAACTTGTTCTTGCCTGACGCTGGCTTACAACAAGTCAAGTCCTTATTTTCAGCCGAGTGGACCTTCTGTTTCTGGTATCCAGTCTCGTTATGGTCCAGAGTATTGCCTCCATCGGAAAATATTTGCTTTGGAATAACTGGAGAACGCTAAAAATGCGAACAAGTTCGATAGTTATGAATATTATTTTTATTTCATAGCTCGTTTGTACTGTTATCCTTTTTTGTTTTCGTTGGAAAAATGTTTACATATTTAATTTGTAAGTGTGCCCCAGGAGTCTGGCAATAAATAGGATATTATTTTTCAATCAGGAGACTTATTTTTACATATTTAAGGTTCTTTTGATAAAGGCAAACCCTTTTTGCAAAGAAAACAAAGTAAAATACGTATCGAGAAGAAATCTCTGTAATATTATTTAGAAACTTTAGTATTGCCATCGAAATAAGATACCACAATTGAATCTGTTTCTCGTGAATTCTCGTGTCGGTAAACTTATATCTAAATCCATTAATTGTGTGAACTAGGAGATACCGCACGTGAGACCGATGCGCCCGGTGCGGGTGCGGGTGCACACATGCCACCTAACATTGACTGCAGTTCCGCGAATCCTGAATCCTGCCCACTCTCACCTCAATCCAATAAGTCGTGCATGTGAAGCTCGCAGCCGCTGTGTGGGGCCTTTGTTCGAGACAACCATTCAGTTTACGGTGGATTTAGATCAAATTCTGCTTATCTATTTCCAGTTAACAGTTTAGTTTAGCACTTATTCCGGATTAGGCAGAGAGAAATACAGCTTTACCTATTCCGGCATCAATAATAGCTTTGTTTAAGAAAACCCTCCACTGCATGATAAACTATCCTCGTCAAACAAAACTTATTTCAAAGCCATAAAGCTGGAAGTTAAAAAGAAAAGAAAAGTAATTAAAAACTGAAATAAAACGAGCGACTAAACCACAAGAAAGATAACAAATATAGGTTTATTAGCCGCAGGAGATCCGTCAAAACTGTCCGGAGTCCGGGCCGCCCGCCCCGTCCGCTTTCATCCACCGCTGACGGACAAATGAAGTTAATTTGTTTACGCAGCAACCAAGTGAGATGTAAGCTGACGCACATAAACGTGGCCCTGAGTTATTATCGCTTAGCTTTTGATGTGGGGCGCCGGGTTTACGATGCTGTGTTAAAAGTCTACGATACGTTTTTTATTCAGTGGAATTATTTGTTTAACACTGTTTAAAGTAACTAATAATTTCCATCAATTATATAAATACAAGGGCATTCATAAACCTTATCGCACAATGAGCTTACACATAAAATGGAACTTGTTTTCCAAAACATGAAACATATTAAGAAAATAAAACAGAATAGTTCAGTAGTACTCCTCACCTAAACTGTATAAAAGAGAAAAAAGTAGATATTCAAATATCAATAAAGAGACGTTGCTCCACAATTTTACGATCTCAAATAAAAAGTTATCTCTGGAAAATTCTAGCAAACCCTGAATTTCCTACTTTGTCCAAACTCGGTTAGAGCGGCACAATTAGGGTGATTACTTTTATCCGCGCAGTAGATTCGACTCGCGGATAAAGCGGATAACTCGGGTAAGATAGCTGAGATAGCCGCCCAGCCTAGATTGATGGATGGCGTGATAAACAAACTAACAGTTTCTTTGACACTTGCCGACCGCGACCATAAATATTAGTTACTTCGAGAACTGTTTGAATTGCGTCGCGAAGAAACAAACTTGGGTTATAGTTTGAGAGAATGCTCAATTTTGTGGATATTGAAACAATGTTTAACATTCTGTACTATACAAGTAATTTCGGCGCTAGCAAAAATAACATTCAGTGGATCAGAAAAAATATAATTCAGATTTCTTTGAGTGAACATTTAGAACATTAGTTATTCTTCATAGTACACGAGTACTATGAAGAATAACTAATGTTCAATCGAAAGCCCTAAAAAAGTTGCTTTGTACGAACAAAGCAACTTTTTTAGGGCTTTCGATTCAGTCCTATCTTTGAGTGAAAATACATGCTTACATTCAAATGAAGACTATAGAGATATGGNAGTCCTATCTTTGAGTGAAAATACATGCTTACATTCAAATGAAGACTATAGAGACATGGATAAATGTACACTTTTTAATGACACAACCCAAAAATATAACAATCAGAGTCCACAACAAGCCATCGTCAAGCACTAGCCATTATCACCNTATGGTACACTTTTTAATGACAACCCAAAAATATAACAATCAGAGTCCACAACAAGCCATCGTCAAGCACTAGCCATTATCACCCTCGCAGCACTCTCTCCAACGAGCACAGCGAGCGCATCGCCGGGCACACATCAGAATGAACACAACGTCCCAGTTCCCGGCCGCGGTGCGCGCGCGCAGTGAATGGGCGCGATGAAAGCTCTTCCTGTTGGCGGAGTCGCTTATTGGCCTACTATGTTCTAGCGAACACTTGAGAAGCGTTTACACTGGCAGCAAATGTTGTGAAACCAGGCAAAGCCAAACTATGTTGCCTGAAACTTCGGCGATTTTCCCCGAAATTGCTACGTTCCCGATAAACTGGCGACTTCACGATATGAAAACTTTTTGTTTGAGCTGCTATAAACTGACGAAATGGTTTTAAAGAAGGCTGCTGAGTGAACTGCTTCAATCTTTACTTCAACAGATATTGATGCTCTCTTTAACTTTAATGTTTCATCATACCAGCCGAAAAACGTCCACTGGAGGACATAGGCCTCTCCCATAGGGGGGTTGCCATAATCGCCACGCTTGGCAGGCAGGTTGGCGATCGCAGTGTAGCTGTTGCAATGTTCAGAGAATGCTGCTACCCATTCTCTGGTGAGTCCCTTAGTCGCCTCTTACGACATCCACAGGAAGAGATGGTGCTATTCCTTTTCGTCCGACACCAACAGACAAAGACAACTTGAATGTTTGATGATCCACAAATTCAGCGGTCTTTCAAGATAGCGGTGTTGCAATGTCGAACATAGTTTTACATCAGTAACCTAAAGTTATTGCTTCGACCAGTTGTAAGTTATAGTTTCATCAGTGAGCACCATCACCGATGTTACACCCTCTGTCGGCCGACAATCGTCGTCTAGTGAACACTCGTCTTAACAGCTCACCTCATCTACGCGAATGGCGACGGCGACGTGCTCATTCTTAATTGCGCGCGATTTATCTTTCAGAGTCTTGACGCCTGGTATAATACCGCGTGCCGATTAATAGGTGGCAGAGACGTGTGAATTCAGCATACTTTACATTCTAAATTACCTTCTTCCTGTATGTGTTCTGAAATATGTGAATGAAAAACATCTGAACTTTGTGTTCATACAGAATAAATACAAATAATATATAATTGCTTATAAATACAAAAATAACACTTATCCGTTCTTCAATTTGTTACTTTTCACGTGTTTAACATGGGATATTTTAGTCCGGGCGAATTGTCCCTCGGGATGATTACCTTCATTCACTCAGGTGAAGCCGCTGTCAGAAGATAGAACGAAATATACATACTATGTAGATATCTTTGAGTTAGAACTTCCATGATTGCGTTATTATTTTATTGAGAAGTCAGCCAGCCAGCTTATACTTATAGTACAGATTGAATATAAAATGCAATATTCTCGGAGACGTCGAAAGCTCTCTTACGGCTTTGTGCTCCTTACCCTCGACTCGATTGGCCGCAGACAAAGTGCAGCATAAGTAAGTTACTGGAGGTTCAAGCAGCGCTGAGCGGATTAGGTAGGAACCAAGCTTCGTGGACTCTTCCTGAACTAAACTTAATTATGTAATTTTATTTAAACTATAAGCTCGTGGCTAAATAACAAGAGCCGCACGGTCATCGATCTTCGAGGTTAAGTAACGCTTACCGAGGTTTCTGTAGATGGGTGACCAATTGACCATGCATTACATACGCTGGTCTCGGCTGTCATTTGAAGATCTTTGACAGTCATAACGGGTAGTCAGAAGCCAGAAATCTGACACCAGTCTTGCCTAGGGGTATCTTAGTGACTGGGTTGTGGAGGTGACAGGCGCTCCATGTACAATACTGGTGACCAGCTGCATCCGGTTACCTGGCAGCCGAACCCGGCATAGTTGGGAAGAGGCTATGCTGATGACTATGGACTAACTCAAAGCTGAACCTTATAATTCCTGCCCAAGAATCGAACTCAAGCCATATCGCTTGCGACCATCAGGACCCAACTCCTAACGTTAAATTGGTTGTAAAGTCAGCCGGCCCGATGTATTTGATCTTGTTTACATCACAAGTTGCGAGCTGTCGAATGATAGGTAATTAATATTATGTGCTTCCTCTTCCGCCAGTTAAAATTAGCTTCCAACGCCCTTTTATCTTTATACTGCGTAGATTTTGCCCGCTACTGCGTACGCGCATATTCCGTTTTTTCCCGTTGCCGTATAGCCTATAGCCTTCCTCATGAATGTGGCTATCATATACGAAAATAATTTTCCTAATCCGCAGAGATTAGCGCGTTCAAACAAACAAACAAACTCTTCAGCTTTGTTATATTAGTATAGATATATATATTACTAGATCGGCTGCGACCAATATTTGTAGTTGTTAACATTTGTAGTTTTAGCTCTGTCCTTGCACCTTCTGAGGCTCAAGATTGGCTCCTTCTTAATTGTGTTAAATATAAAGCATGGTCAGCAGTTCCGTTTCAGGCTTGCTTCTTACAACATTTTTAACAAGAACCGAAACCCTGTGTGATTTTGAGTTTTAAAACATTTTTTAGAGAGAAGAAACCTTACAGCAAGAATACCACTGCTTTGCTTTCAAGGCCTGTCAAAAATATGCATGTCAACACAACGCTTTTATCAAAATGCCAATACAATTCCTAGGCCAGGTTTGATATCACGAATTTGAATTTGCCTGCAGCCATGGTTCCAGTAGCGTGCTCCCAGACTCCCAGTACCGTTACCAACTAACTGTGAACGTTATCAAGATGTGTAAACACCATAAACAATTCTCTGTACTGTCACCGCCATGCGCCATTGTGAATCACTGAACGAGTTTAACGTGGCTTTCACCTGCCCTGCGCCTGCGCAAGTACCAGGGAGAGTGGGTACAATGAGCTTAATGTATGCTGCTATGACAGTTATGTGTATCTGTTATAAATGCATGGTAATGTCATAGTCTCTTGCGGTGCAACATACTTGAAAGTGATCAGCGATTTAGACACATTTCAGACTACAGCTAGTCTAGCTTGGGATCCTGCAACGGGTGGTCTCACCGCTCTAAGGTTGGCGATAGGTTCTGATGTTCCTCCACGTATTGGTACATGATATTGAAAATAGGTAAATTTTAGTATTTAAAGAACATCCATGTTTGTGATTTATAAGCTCAAAACATCAGTAAGTGTGCTTCTGGCAGTGGTCGCAGGAAACCACTTCTATAATATTTACACATACTGGTTTCGTAAATGGTTCTGTGGATTGCATCAATAATGCTGAACACTGTTGTGCAATACTGAGGATGATCATCTACCAACCGGTTTCTATTTTAGTTTTGTATGTATCTATCTTCAACCATATACAAAATAATACACATGTTCACAAGCTCTGAGACGATCTGAGGTACTTCCTGCTCTTTATAATAATACACAAGTTCACAAGCTCTGAGACGCTCTGAGGTAGTTCCTGCTCTTTATAATAATACACAAGTTCACAAGCTCTGAGACGCTCGGAGGTACTTCCTGCTCTTTATAATAATACACAAGTTCACAAGCTCTGAGACGCTCTGAGGTACTTCCTGCTCTTTATACACATGTTCACAAGCTCTGAGACGCTCTGAGGTACTTCCTGCTCTTTATAATAATACATGTTCACAAGCTCTGAGACGCTCTGAGGTATTTCCTGCTCTTTATAATAAGTTTAAAGTTATAAGTTTTAAAGTAAGTTGAGTTTAGTATTAGACATACTAAACTCAACTAACTTTAAAACGTATTATGTCCTGCACGCTCCACAAGGACCCAGGTAACTAATTGTATTAGATATTTTTGCGAGAAAATACTTAAAATATAAAAATATCCTCGGAAACTACAGTAACATAATTTTCTCGTCTCGAGGTTAAACTAGAAAAGTGAGGTAAAAACTTTACCTAGCAGGCTATTCATATTTTATATTCTCGCAATATTTTTTACTCTACTGAAAACTCGACTTAGTTTGTTAAATATTACGTTGGTGTTGGAGCACTTATCATTAATCATTGTGGTGTAGAAATATGAAATATACTATGGCTTTGAAGTACTACCAGTTGCATCCCACACTAAAGGCATACCAGCCTTCTCTTCCAATCTTTGCGAACGATGCCGCGAGGTTCAAATACCGCAGGTGACAACAGCTCGACGATTAATGCCGTTGATGCTGGCTAGCCTACGCGGCTTGTGCTCTGGTAGCAGGACAGGCCATGGTATCCGAGGCTGTCGGCAGGTACACTGCAGCGGCACCAATGTGAAATGTCACGAACCTGCCTCTCATTCCCCATATTTGTAATCTTAATATTTACTATTTCGGCTTAACTAGAATAACCACCAAAACTTTCCCACATTGCGAAACTTGTTGTTTTAAATTAAATTCGTTGTTCTCACTGAACGGGGCGACTTGATTGAAAAACAAATTTAATTTCAGCAAAAAGTGAAGCTTTTGAAGTTTTAATAGCACTTTGTTATGTACTGCTGCCTACTCCGGCAGGTTACAGGTACGGCTTCATTGTTACGACTCCTCAAATCGTGTAGCAATTACTAAGAACAACTATTTTTGGTAGGTGACCTAATTTTATTTACCCTTCAGATGACCGTCTACCTATTATAGTCGACATTTTTTAAATCTACAATTCCAATTTAAAGTACTTACCCTAAAATGTTGTATTTTGGTTTTGACCTTCGTAGTCTGGCTGTATTTATTTCGAGTGTTTCACAAAATATCTCAGACAAAGACCAAAAAGAGACATTGAACAGATCTAGTATTCTAGGACTACGGAATATTTAGTACCATCTCCGTCCCCGTCCAGACTTCCGTTCCTTAATAAATTAAATTAACTGTGAATTCAATCAGGCTAATGTTAATGTTAATCTAAATAACGGCTCTCCTGAAAATTATATTCAAAGGGAGCTCAAAAGGCTCGGTTTACTGAAGCACGCAAATTCTGATGTTTCTCAAATGACGTCATGATCAGTCAGAAGTCCGTCGGATGTGCATACTCGTAGCTACGCTCGTATTTATAGGAATATTATTATGCGCATACTTAAATAAAAATAAACAATTGTTTGAGATGCAAACCAAAGATAAGAAGGTGCTCTAAACTCCTTAAGCAAATAGTGTAATATTGTAATATTGTCTCGCTTTATTGACATTGAGTGAAATGAACTTCTATTGAAAAGCTACAAAAAATATGTTACAAATGATTAAGAATAACTCTCTAAAATGTTGTTAAAATCTACCAAACAATCAACTTCGTGGATCTTTTGTTGTTATAGACTTAAGTGTTAAGAAGGGCCTGAGGAAAAATATCTTGTCGCAATAAAACGTTCCTATTTTATCAGCTCCCTCACATTATTTGTCACAACCCAAGATTCGAGCTAAAGCAATTAAGTAATATCAACCTTCCGAAATTCTCTGTTTGTGTCACATCCTAATATAGTGAAAATTATAAAGTCATCGTGAAAGTGTGACCAATATACACCATTGTGTACCTCCTGTCTTGTTCTAGGAGCGCTTTCTCGGAACCATCGGCGCAGGTCGAACGGAACAACAGAACCGGGGTAGTGACGTCTGAGTTGTCTCACCTTTGATGAGTACTTGGTTAAGTAGCGCAACTGCTATCCAAACACCATTGTTGTATGTGCTGGACTGCTGGCAGGTCAAGGTGCAAAATATAAACATTGGAACAGTATTCAGTGAATGGCAGTGATTGTTATGATTTCACGTTGTAGTGTTAACTGTCGGCAGTAGTAGATCCTTGATGCATGTCTCCAATTCACCGTATTCAGCTTTTTGGGCCTGAAAGCTTGGCTGTCAATCAGCCAACCTGCCATGTTTGTCTTTGAGTTGGGAATAGATCAATAGATGGTATATAATATACTCTTTACTGTACACCATTACAAATTATAAGAGCTTAAAGAAGGTAAAGATAATCATGGGCAGTATTTTCGCTAAATGTAATTTTTTACACACAACCTTGGAATAAGGTTCATGCTATAGAAGAAAGAGTACGAGTCAAATAGTGGTTCCCATAAACCTTATTGACACAAGCAGTAGTTAGGCTGTGGGGAAATGTGTTTGATGTGCGTTTCAGAAACACNAGCGCAACTGCTATCCAAACACCATTGTTGTATGTGCTGGACTGCTGGCAGGTCAAGGTGCCAAATATAAACATTGGAACAGTATTCAGTGAATGGCAGTGATTGTTATGATTTCACGTTGTAGTGTTAACTGTCGGCAGTAGTAGATCCTTGATGCATGTCTCCAATTCACCGTATTCAGCTTTTTGGGCCTGAAAGCTTGGCTGTCAATCAGCTAACCTGCCATGTTTGTCTTTGAGTTGGGAATAGATCAATAGATGGTATATAATATACTCTTTAATGTACACCATTACAAATTACTAGAGCTTAAAAAAGGTAAAGATAATCATGGGCAGTATTTTCGCTAAATGTAATTTTTACACACAACCTTGGAATAAGGTTCATGCTATAGAAGAAAGAGTACGAGTCAAATAGTGGTTCCCATAAACCTTATTGACACACGCAGTAGTTAGGCTGTGGGGAAATGTGTTTGATGTGCGTTTCAGAAACACGAAACGCGCGCTGTTCGCATGAATGTTAACGTGTGTTTTGATAAATATGCACGTCCCCGTGGTTGTGTATATAGATAATGTTCCCACAAGTCATTGTCATTGTCAAGAACGGAGGTGTTTACTAACACCTGTTACGCACTCACTCCTTTGCGGTCGACCCGTTACTCATGTAAGGATCGCGTTTCTATATTTGTATGAATGCGATTCTTCGAAATTTGTGACCACAATTGCATATTGAATTACGTTAACTTACGACAGTTTGAACTTTGGTTACTAGAAATTAAACGATTGATTGAATGTCTTTGTGAATGTGTGATTTTTACCTCAATCTTAATTACTACTAGACTAGTCAATAGATATGAGGAGAAATTCTCATATTTTTAAGGAGCATTCGCATACGAATCGCAGCCGTAAACTGTTAAAAACGTTTCTAATTTGGACAAGTTTTTTTACATTGATTGTCACTGTGATGTGTGACTTGAATTTAAGTATGGAAATTGACCTTTCGTGATTATGATTATGACTCATTCGTAGTTTGAATCTAAAATGCCAAATAATTAGCGGAGCACGGTTTTATTGCACCGACAATAAATCCAAAGTAGGTACCAGGAGACCATAAATACCGCAGAGCTGAATTGTTGCACGATAATTTAATTGTCTTACGTTTCGTAATGGCAGATTACACGCGGATGTTTGGTGCAGCAGCGGTGGGGGCCAATTAGTGCTAACCATGTTACTAGACGCCACAGAGCCGAGAACATGGAGATGGGTGACCACAACCGACGTCATTACTAAGTAAGGTTAATGGCTGTGCTGATGACGAGACAATCAGGCAGGTCTGCTGTGTTGATGTAGCTTGTTTATATCTCCGGATAAGAAGAACTGTCTCCTTGATTATCCAAAAGTGNTAGGTAGGCTGTGTTGATGTAGCTTGTTTATATCTCCGGATAAGAAGAACTGTCTCCTTGATTATCCAAAAGTGGGTTATACTGATCTGGAGAGAAATGTTTTTCATTGGATCTTAGTGCTTTAAATATTTTTTTCTATCCCACACTGGCCCACCGTTCCCAAGTCGTTCCAGGAATTCTTATCCCGTGCCCCTCGTACCTGCCCTCACGTCAATCATCCAGGTGGTCTCGGCGCCTCTTCCTGGGGCGGGCTCGGCGGCGCCGAAGTCTGTCGTTGGGAAGGAACCCATTGTGTGGAGGCTTTTGCCAAAAGAACTTACACTTTAAATATTTAAAACCTAACTACGTTGCTGTGTTTAGTGTATCTAATAATTCTTGCCACATTGTCATCTCCTATTTCTATGAAAAATGTTTTAATGAACACGTCAGCTTCGCTGTCCACGTGTGGGCAACCGTGGGCAGCGCTACGTTAAGTGGAGCTTCCTGACTTACAAGTAGAACTGATGAGGATACAGTTAATCTGGTGCGCTCATTAGTGCAGTAGGTACCTACGTGTGCTCTTATTGCGTTAATGAGAGGAATCTCTGCCTTCCGGTTGTTGGCACGCTCGGCTTGTGCTGGACTTTATTACCAAACGGAACCCGTAAATTAATTAATAATAAACGAGTTATTTAAACTGAATGCATTAGTTAAAACGCTGGACAAAGGCGGATTTCATGTCCTGGGCATTTTCTACCAATTGACCTTGGAGTGGTGGAGAGACAAAGTCAAATTCAGTCAAATTCTCTTCCCTCATGAGAGTCATCAGCCAAGATGAAGAAAATTTACTAGCCGCGACTTTCTCAAGAATCTTTTGTTTTAACATTCAATAAAAACTTGAACTATAAAATATTTGTGACGAGGCCTCAACTCCAAATAACTCTTCTTACAAATGTCGTAAAAGGAAACCAACGAAGAAAATAAATTAAACCTAAAATACTTTTTTTCATTTCCAAACCAGAGATTAACCGTACCTTAAAAATATATTATTTCAACTGAAAATAACACTCGCTGATCTCCGGTGAGTACTTTAATCGCGAACTAATGTTTACGCCTGGCCAACATTATAAACCGCGGGATATTTTCAACGAACCTGTGGAAACTCGCCGACCCGACCAGATCAAACATTGCCTGAAAATACAAATATTTGGAGAACTTTTTCCCAGAACTCCGTGGAAGAAATCAATGATTTCTTTTACCTCAAACAATAATGGTTTGAAAACTGTTCCAGTTTTGTTTGATACTAGAGCGATGAGAAGTCAGAAAGTGGGTATGTACATTATGTGCCAAAAGTTGTGTAAAATATTTTATGGGTAATGATATTTACAGGTCTATTTCATACGGGTAACAAAATGTCATTCAGTAGATACAGGTTTTACGATAACATAATCGTAACTTTGTTAGGATAGGCACTATCGTGACAAAACTGCAGGATTTTAGTTGTTTATTAATTAGTCACGTAAAGGGCTTGTAATTTCCATAAAATGATAACAAATAATAAATCAAACTGCTCCCAACCCTTCCTAGTTATCATGACAGGCACGTTTAGGGTCGCTACAAGCGAAGGGTCCATGGCAAACAGATCTTTAATTTGATTTATAGTTTGAATATTTTATTTTTATGTGTCATGAATTGTAAAATACTTTGCATACTACTGAAGAAATTCAAGTTTTTAAAACTGAACAGACAGATGTGTTGCTGGGGAGTTTGTTGCGCCACTTCTTCTTCCCAGCTATAACACTAGAAAGTAGTGACGGGCGGGCGTTTTGGGAGATTGTCTTTATGTAGAACTTTGACGTTCAAAAAATGCTGGCACTCAGACTTATTTGAATAAATGACTTTTGATTTTGAATTAATACCATTACTACCGACTGTATTAGCCATCCGATACCCTTATCTGATTCCACTACATCATGGCGGTCTTTAATCTCAAGATGGCGTCACTGAACAAGGTCTAATAGGCCGTAAAGAACATTAGAGTCAGTTCCTCCTCACGCATAAGGTATAAGAATGTTATCAAGATCGCTTATTATAGCGACTACAAGAAAAGAAACGTAAAAAAAGTATTCCACGATGAATAAAACCTGTCTTTAACATTCTTCTTCTTAGCGTAGTAGCCGCAACGGCAACACCGTTCGCTGACGCAGCCATCAGGTCCTCACATGTACAGGTGACAGGGCATGCGGCGAGAGGTAAGAGGCAAGAGGTGGGCCATGTGACGCCACACAAACACTAAAGATCGGAGCCATCCGAGAACCTCCAAATGAGGAGGTTATCTTTAGTGCGAGCGACCTGGGTGCGGAGTCTATTTACAATTATTACCGGCGACAGTGACGCGCGAGTGGAACCCCCCTTTATTCCAGCGGTGCGGTGATGAAAACAAACAAATTCCCTGGCCGTCTGGTTTGACTACAGCTATCAAATAAAAAACCCTCGCTGCGTAATGTACGCCAAATGTAAAGTTTTGATGAAAATATTATGTCTCATGAATTTTTGTTGTGAAATAAAGCTCGTTTGTTTGTGCACTCAAACAAACGGGTTGTAAACACTGCTTAATACCTGTACCACACTACGCTTTGTTATGTTATATTTTTTTAGAATGTTTTGTTCAGAAAAGCCCAAGTAAATATTAATCTCCTACTCCAATTCCGCTGTACATACGAACTGTAAAGATTCAAATAAGAAAAAATACTGTAAGGACTCCCAAGGACAGCAGCACATCTGTGTCTTATTAAAATCTCTTGAGAACCATTCTGATAACATATTCGATTCAGCTCTGTTTACGTTATTGCTAAACAAAAAATAAACGGCTATACTATTCTCGATTCGATTGAAGTGGTTTCAACTGATGCCAGATGATTGCTTTCATGGTGTACTGGTTCCATACGATCATAGGTATCTACGTACAGCTACTGGGTCATGGGCAAACTCTTGTGTGAACTGATTGTATAGTGGATCGCGGATGCGCCTTTGCTGGGTCAACAAGCTTTCAATATTCGATAGTATTTGTAAACTCTCGTTCAATGGATATCGAGTGGTGTTTTTCATTTCGTAAGAGCACAACTGTGTTGTTGACTATGCTTTACAATAGCTGGAGTTTTCGCTTGATTTTAACAGCAAACTACCGTTGTCGTCCGTAGGTATTTAGGTACCTACCCGTCGTCTCGATGTACCTATCTCATGAACCGTTTCACAGTGTGTGTATTTCCATTGCCGCTATAACTAAAAAAAATAAAAATAAATCGGTTTATGGTACGCAGAAACTCTCGTGTGCGAGACCGATTCGTACTTGGCGGCTGTTTTAAACATAGGTATCAAAGATTATGATGAGAGTATTTTAAATGTATCTATGTGATTAGAATATTTACTATACTGATCTAGACAACGGTCTGACATATCATGACATACTTAAACTAATATCACTTGGTAGTCATTGAATTAGTTAATGATATTAAAGGTCGCCGGAACTTGATGCGTAACGTAGAGCTACTTAACTGTTGCGGCATTACTCGAAAGAGTTACCGCGGCCCTGAAAGTTGGAACGCAAAGGGCTTTAGAAGGAACACGGGTGGGTTTTAGTCCGTAAGAGTCTGACACTCCCTCCCGCTCCTTCCGAGTCATTTGATGATTTCGGACCCAAAAAGAAAAAAAGAGCAACTTAACTGTAAATTGAGTGCGATGGGTCATCATCAGAGATCGAAATAGGTCGACTATTTACCTAAAGTTCGATGAAGTAACATCAGTAGGTAATACCTCCTCTAAACCATGTCAATTAAAACCAGGATTATAAAAAAATTAATTCAGATTACAATATAATCAGGTAAATAACAAGAGAACTTTCAAGAATTAATTTTGTATGTAAAACAAAGCTCTTTAATTTAATAGTTTTAGTACCGAACTCAAAAAACTAAGATTCTTCAATATAATAAATTAGTTCAAATGTATTCAAAGCGCAATAAGAGATTTGCAATTCCTTAAATCCCGGGATTTAAACGTCATGTTTACGATTCCGGGATTTTAGAGGAGATATTATAAACTCTATGTTACTTACTTCCGCGAATTTTAGGTAAATATACTCTACTTATTTCGATCTCTGGTCATCATTACGAATATCTCTTCATACCGCTCATGCGGAGTGTCGAGTAGTAACACTAACACGACGTGAGTGCGGCGGGCACGTGCAGCATTAAACTGATCGTTTAACGCCACTCTAGGGTGTGTTGCTGTGCGGTTTCACTATCCGGTATTTTGAGTAAAGTCCTGTTGTCTTGTGTAATGTATTAGGAAGAATGAACACCTAAAGCTGCACAACTTACTGAGGGCCCTAAAAGATTAACTTATAGAGGATTAAAGTACATTTTAATATCAGGTTTGAAAAGCGCAGATGTTATAATTACTGAATCTACATATAATAGACCAAATACATGACTTTACTATAAAACAAAATTATAATGAACTAGCGGACGTCACGCGGTTTCACTCGCGTAGTTCCTGTTCCCGTGGGAATACGGGAAAAAAATATAGCCTATGTTACTCGCTGATAATGTAGCTTTCCAATGGTGAAAGAATTTTTGAAATCGGTTCAGAAGTTTTTGAGTTTATTCATTACAAACATACACACGCACAAAAATACAATTTTTTTCTCTTTATAATATTAGTGTAGATATCTACGGTTTAAGTTCCAAATCATTACGCGGTGCCAGTGTGCCTAGTAGAAAAGTTTAATGTAGAAATAACGATTTCATGCAATACCTGCGACTCTGAGAATAAGGCACAAACCGAGCCATTTGAGATTTAAAAGCTACAGAGCATAAAGCACCTGTTTGAGACCTGAACGTATAAGTTATAGTCGTTGAGTTCTTTATTTCTTTTTATATCGAATGCCTTTATACATATACGAGTATATGCCAGGAGAAAAAAGACGATCATGAGTAAGGTAAAGAAATGCCCTTAGGTATCTAAGTATTCAACTATCATAACTATAATATTATCAATGCAAAGACAGTTTATAACACCTTTACGCCTAAAAGATGATCCTGGAGGCGGCTACAAGCATTAGTGTAACACGAGTGAATCCGCAGGCAAACGCTAATACATAATGATGACCTTTTATTCTTAGAATTACCTACCTGAGCATTTACGTTCATTTTCTAGCTAAAGATTGCATTAACAATCAATCAACTCTCTCATAACAAATTCGTTAACATTACACAACGCAATATCTCTTTTATATCAATTTTCTAATCCTGTATGTCTTAATGCAACAACATTTATCTATTCAGTATTGTATGTAACTCATCTGTATTGTATGTATTGATGGCGACCGCTTTAGAAAGTCGCGTTAAATGAAATGCACAGTTTGCATTGCGTAAGAACTTTCTCTCGTCAATCAAACAAACAATATTCGTTATAATATGTTTGTTTCTACGCGACCTTGTGACGTACTCATTACATGTATCGACATTAATGTAGAAATAATGAGTAGGTGTTTTTATTTCATTGGGAGGTTCGTTCAACCGCAGGCAATGTTTTTTGTAATGTTGAGCTTATTACAGCTAATGGAGAAAGCCGCGGGGCAGCAGACGTACTTGACATCGCTGAAACTGTACGACCAAGCAGGTTGGCAAATAGGTGAGGGTCCTTTGTAGACAAGCTCTTTTATTTTTTTACACATGGTTAACTAAATTCGGCCGCGAGAGGTTGATAGCTTTACTAGTTATTCGACAGGAACGCACGCGCACGCAATTTTATAATATACTATTCACCATCATATTCCGACTTATTACAACACATGGAACTTAGACATAAACATAAGTAGAACTAGCGACGTGTGGGTGTACAGAATGGTACACCACTGCTGTACAGAACTTTCGTATATTAATTTGGTCTGAATCCTTTGCCCCGAGGGTCAAATATTCAAAGTTGCTGCTTCAAATAGACAGTTTAACCACGCTATTGGATAATGTCTACTGAGTCGATTGAAACTTATTTCAACTAAAATTTGTTTCGCGACTCAAGAGTCCTCGGAACACAATACCGTCCCGCGGACGAAAACTCGTCCGCGGAGGACTCCTTGGCCCTTTTGATATTTAATATCTCGAGGGTTTAATAAAACCCTCGAGATATAATATAATTTCCCTTTAAAGCTAATTAATATATGAACACATTCCTCAGTTTGTCGGTGGACAACCACGAACTTATCGACTTTTGTGTGTATTAGATCTTTGTGGTCGACTTCATAGCGAAATAAAAGTGCAGACGATTATTNTAATATCCCTTTAAAGCTAATTAATATATGAACACATTCCTCAGTTTGTCGGTGGACAACCACGAACTTTTCGACTTTTGTGTGTATTAGATCTTTGTGGTCGACTTCATAGCGAAATAAAAGTGCAGACGATTATTGGATAACAAACAGGAGCAACTCTACGCACTTTCCTTGAGTCATAGATGAGGCAATGGAAAACATTCCTTCGCTATGCAGGATGTCGACTGATTCTAGGGAACGTTAGAGAACGATGAGCCTATAATATGAGAACATAACCACTGCGTTAATTATGACGCGGAGTTCCTTTACTTGAATGTTGTGCCAAACATAATTATTTGAAGTTAGTGCTCACCCTCGAGATACATGAAACTCTTGTGCATAGACCCGATGATTTGGACCGAGCGTTGGTGAGTGAATGAATGAATAAAATATTTCTTTTTAAATTAACTTTTGCTCACAGTATTTTTCCGTTCTTACAATCCCGCCTTAACATTAAATAAATAATTAAATCACAGGCTGGACACAAAGCTGGAGTCTCAATTCCCATTTAAAGTTGTCGAATGCAGCATCGAGTAAAAACCAGTCATTTCTCACAAAGCGACTAAAAATAGATTTCAATTGAGTTAAATGGAAGCACTGGTACGCAAATATGTACGTAGGAACTTGTAACTTACTGAGTCGTGAAACAAAGGATTTTAGTTAAAAGTTGGATGAGTGATAATCCTTAACTTAGGTATGTACCAAAGTGAAGACATGAGGTAGTGGTGTTCACGTTGATTCTAAGCAATATCTATGATTTACTAGGAATTCTTGAGCTTTAAAATAACGAAGAAGTTCAACCAATTTTGACAATAGTGTTGATCGGGTACTATGCCTTGGTATTTTCATATCATATCAATCATATCATATTTCAGGCTGGGCTTTCAAAATATAAATCGGTAGGTACATGTACTCGAGCTAATTGATACATTCCATTTTTTCTTTCAAAGAAATAACAGAATTTACGCATGAGTTATTCAGACGGGGCGGTATATTCCAGAGAATATTTCCATCTGCGTTCAATATACATGTCTGTCAAGCCAAGACGTAACGATAACTCCACACAACGGAGCATATTCTGCCATCTTTATCTATTCTCATTTCTTTGTGAACACGTCCATTGAAGTGTGACGCCACAGCTATCACGAGAATATTCCTCAAAACACGCAATCACAACATTACTTAATGTTCCATTATTTACATACAAGCAAACGACACTATTTGCTTCGAATAATCTTCCTAATTTAACAGCCAACACCCATGCAGACTAACTAATTTAAGATGTTTGATTTGTCAAACGAACAGATTGATGAATCATAATCAAACAATGTGAAAGTGGATCTTAAGTAGGTAATCATCAGATGTACTCGACGTAATGACGAATAAATTAGTTAAGTATCGTTAAATTGAGGACAGGCAACAATATCCGCATCAATCAATCAACTCGGTCCACCGCAGACCGTGGCTGGATGTAGCTGGACATAGGACTCTCCCATGTCGCGCCATATGGCTGGGAATGCGTCCTTGCATACAAAAGGCCACGCACACATGCTTATTTCTAAATTGCTTCAAGTAGTCAATGTTACATTCTTGAGCGAAAACGATTGTCAACATGATGATGAGATTGACGAAATGCCAACCTCTAATAAATATTTTATACTTTTTACAATCCTCATCGCTGATATGATGTCTCTTTGTCCAAAATCCAAGGACATATTGACTCCCATTGAGGAAACAATGAGGCTAAGCGCTTACAACACTAACCGCTTCCCACAGTACACTGTCAATTTTACGAGCACAATAAACAAAAGTGAATCTACATTACATAAGCGCCTGAGTCAGCTGAAAGGGCAATTATTTCTGTAAAAGGAAGCCACAATGGTGGTATAGAATGGAAACAAACGCTCATCGATGTGGGCGACGTGGGCGCTGGTATTGTGCGGAGCGGCTCGACCGTGGCGGACGGGGCCGCGCATTGGCCGCGGTATGCGATATCGGCGGTACGGGCCTAATGACTGGACCGGTATGATCGCTCTCAGCGTACTCACGGCCAATGTCTGCGGGACTGCAAATTGTTTTTATCGATCAGTTTTTGTTGTACACCACAGAATGTACAAATGTTTTTTGTTTGAAGCTCTCACTACACTTTTTACAGATAGGTACCTGCCTATTTCTGGTAGGTGGTATCTGTGTGGCTAATAACGTATTTTAAGGAATAACAATTTCTACTAACAATACAAAAACGATCTTGAAAAGTGCCAAAGAACCAATAAGAAAAGAAAATAAATAAATTATGAAGGAATAAGAAAGACTAAGGTTTTTCTGTTCACCCAATTTATATCTAAAATTAGAAATGAAGCTGTCAGTCTGTGTTAGCGTTATTTCTTATTCATTGCTTCTGATTATTATTATATTATTCCAGGGCTCGCTACGATAGCATATGGTACTGTCAGAGGAGGGGATCTGTATTAGCTTCTGCAAATATTGCAAAACTGCTGCTGTCAGGCATATGTCAGAGACAGCAAACAAGTGATTTTTGTCAGTGACATTCGTTTGGGGCGCTTATTTTTTTGTTCTGATTGCCCTTTCTCGCCCGGGGCCTGATTGTGAGGGTCCCGGGGTCCTGTGTTCCGGGAATCCCTTCCTAGAATCAATTGAATCCACTTACTGTTCATGTTCGGCCTCTAAGTCTATTACAGCTGACATAACATGGAAACAATTCAATCGAAGAAATCAGTGCGTCTGACCTTACATTTGTTATTGTAGCATAGTTCTGCGTTCGATAATATGTAGTACATAATCACAAGGTACTTTTGCAAAGAATGCTACTCTACATTATTGATTAAACCTAGATGCTTTATTGTATTGCTATGCATAGTACAGTAGCTCACCTTGACACAAGTTATGTGACTCATAAGACAGCAAAACAAAGTTCGAATTTAGGATTCTCTAATTCAACAGCATTCATCCCGATACAAAAATCGACCTTGGTCTGTATCACACGTTCCTAGTTCAAAATCATATTCAGGTTCGTAAACGTATTCAGTCGTGCCCTGAATACATCAGCGGATGAATGCGCGTCGTACTCCGGCACTCCGAAAGTACGGTACTACGACACTACGAAACTACGCCACTACGGAAACACGACACAAACGGCAGAATTAGTTAGCAAACGGTTGCCATGGAAACGTGTAAATTGGTTTGATATGGTCACGTATCTAAGCCAATCATGAGAATTGTAAAGTTTGTGCGCTGGGGCTCAGGTTTGATGCTCAACTCGGAATACGAAAATATATATTGGCATTCTAGTTTCGTATGAACTGCTGAAATACATGGTATGTACTTGATGACAAAGTAGAGATTAGGCAAAATTATTATTTATTTAGTTTAACTTTATGTACCTACAATAGTGGTACATGGGTGGACTTAATGTATCAAGGCATTCTCTACCCGTCAACCTTTGACTAGATTTATCAGTATATTTTCTTCAGCTGTTTAAGATTTTGATCAGCAGACGAAACCGACTCGTTACCGTGAAAGCGATATCAACCCAAAAACACTTTACATTAAAGATAACGGAACACTACTTTTACTTCGATTAGGTGTTAATTAAAACTATTTCACGCACCTCAAGAGAAACTAAATCTAATTTAACACCGCATCATTTTACTCCTTTCTCCCATCTTAATTCAAACATTATTCTTCAAGCATCATAGAACAGAAGTTATTATAACTAAATGGCTCCTTAATTGAATTAAAATAAAGGGAGCGCTTTGTTCTTGATTGGCTTTGAAATAACTCCTTTGAGGAACCAGGTGGGTGTCACTGGAGGAATCAAATTACTTATTCTTACTTAATTTAATTTTCCCGCTGACTGTTTGTACGTAGAAAGTTACTTGGAGGTTAATTACCTAACTTTAGCGATAAAATTATTGGTTGAACTATGGTTGAAGTTATAGGTACATTTTAATGCTGTTTTTAGCATTGAACGACTAATCAAACTAGAATTTGGTGATGCCTGTGTGTACCTACAACTATGGAGAGTGGAGTTCCCTGCCGGAGTTTGGGTTTTCTGATGGAAACGCGAATTCCGCTACCCCATACCGCAGTTTGATAGCTACCACCTGGGCCCCCGTTTTTCAACGCGCCATCGACTGGGCCTGGTGGTGATCGGACAGCAAGCCAAACCTGGAAACCCTAGGGTTGGTACTACAGTCAGGAGTGAATAGATTACTTCTAGGCAAGCGTGCTCCATCATAGACCACATCATAACTTTCTATCAGGTGAGATTGTGGTCAAACGCATGCTTATTTGTTTTTGGCCTATACTGTCCCACTGCTGGGAAAAGGCCTCCCAGACATCTGTGTCACCTCCAACCAAGCGTGTACTGCCAGCGTGTGGGTCGTCTCGCCACCACTTCCTAGGCCGGGCCGGCGCGCGGTGGCGCCGTCCAGCCTCAGGCTATAGGAGGGGAGACTGTTGCCCTGCGGTCACTGTGCATGCGGCTGACGTGACCCGCCCAATCTCACTTAAGCTTAGCATCCCTCTTTCCTACGTCTTTGATTCCCGTTTGTGAGCGCAGCGTGGCGTTTTTATTCTGTCGTTCCATTGCTCTTTGACAAACCCAAGTTTTGCGACTCGGTGAGCGACCAGGTCTGAGCGCCGCAGGTTAGGACGGGCAGGATACACATATCAAGGAGCTGTCGATTCTTCGCATGCCTACACATAAAATAACAATTAAATAGTCAAACCCGCTTATCAAAGCTTGGTCATTAATAGTTGTAGCTATCAGTGAAGACAGAAAGTCCATGTATACCTAGCCGTGTACATCGCCACGATCATGATTAATAGGTATTAACTACCTACTATGATTAAATGGCTGCTAGTTATTAATTAATATCATTTATTGAATTAAAAATTATTAGAACAATTAATTATACCTTACCTATGGTTTCCAAGTGATTACATCAATCAACTGTTAATTTATAATCAATCACAGAACATGGTATGTATTAGAACAAGATTGTGCCACTATTATACCTACAATAAGGTAAATTGTGGCTATATTCAAGCCGTACCTAGGTAATTAATTTCAAACATTCGTGTTATTGTTTAATTTGCCAATCAATTTGTACAGCTACCTTGTAGGTACCTACTTGTTGAAAACGGAAACTAATTGGACTTTATTCAAAAACTCCCGTTACATAAAAATAATGAATTTCAGGCGATTAATAAAGAATCGAAATTGAGTTTTAATCGGAGTATAGTTTACGCTTCGTGGCACATAATAAAAATGTAGGTAAGTAGTAAAAGCAGCGGTTATCGATGCGAGTCTTTAAAATATCATCAGCTGCAAGAAGACGGGGAAAACCTGCATAAAAATGCAGTTTTGTAATATTGGTCTTCTTTGAAATTGCTCTTCTTAAACAAATAAGAAAAGAAAACCATCATCTCGTAATTTTGGTAATAAGTTCAGATTCAGATCTAAAACACATATAGGTAAGTACCTACTTTTTTTGTTTTTTATTTTCCTGTGTATAAGTATATGCCTGGAACGCTGTCGTCTCCCCTCTTGGAGGTGGACGCTAATGGCCGCGACACAGTATTCCATACTAATGCGGTTGTTAACGAACACAATTTGTTGTAAACTGTTTTTTTTTGTTCCAATAAATATTTATGTATTTTTGTAATGAAATTAAAAATTGTGAAACGGTATTTCGCCACTTTGAATTATTTCCTGAAAGAAATAAAAAACCAAAACAACGTGTACTGTAGCGCCCTCTCTTAGCAGATTATAATATGGTGTTTTAAATATTGTTCACACAAATATGGGTAGATGGCAGTGCAACAAAATCATGTTCTGTCCATACCAGCGCCACCTAGTGAAACTCAGTGAAACTATCAAGTTTGGTTGTGGTAGTTATAGTTTCTTGCTAGTGATACTAGATGGCAGTAAAATTACCTACTTTCAAAAGTGATAATTAGTTAGGTACTTATTCCTTTATCAGTATTAATGAACCTCTTATACGAAGATATACATCTTC
Source organism: Mamestra configurata (assembly GCA_002192655.3). NCBI lineage: Eukaryota > Metazoa > Arthropoda > Insecta > Lepidoptera > Noctuidae > Mamestra > Mamestra configurata. Next base: position 75,752 of record NDFZ01005133.1, read on the forward strand.
TTAAACAATTATTGTTTTTCTCCTAAGAAGAAAATACATTTGAAAACATTCCAACCACTTCAGCAAAACTTCTTTTACCAGCAACAGATGGCGGTAAAAACTCGGAAACGTCCGCAGGTTTTGCAGCAGCAGCAGAACCAGCCAGTACTTGCATAATTATGAAGACTACTCAAAACTGAAGTTTTCTTGGTGACTAGGATAAGAGTTTTTCGAAGTAATGTTGTTTTGGTAGGTAACTGTCCTGTGTTCTGTGATGTACCTACATAAAAGGTTATATTAAGACTATTAAGTACAGTACTGTCTCACTAATCCGACACTATTAAAAACCAGAGGGTGCTTGGTTTGGATTGGAATGTTCGGATTACGGATTACTGATTTTGAAAGTGTTGCCAGCGCTAGTTTCAAATTACTCGCAGTTAAATACATAAAAACTCAGTAGGTATTAGTACCATGGCTCCAAGATCTTAAACAATTCTCTCGTCTTTTTCCGAATTCAATTAATCTATAAATAAAAATGAATCGCTAAATGTGTTGCTAAGTGCAAAACTCGAGAACGGCTGGACCAATTACGCTAATTCTTTTTTTGTTGTGTTTGTTATTGTCAGGAGAAAGTTGTTATGAAAGTTAATTTTGGAAAATTATTTACATCCGTGTGAAGCCGGAGCGGTCCACTAGTTTTAAATAAAACTAATTAGCCCATCTAACCTGCTATCCCTGATGACATAAGCTGATAAACCTACGATAAGCAGCAATCTACCATATTATTTAGTTACAGGCACACAGCTCATATTTCTGCCGACAGCACCTATTCAAACTCGGGTCATAACATCACATTCACAAGCAGTAGACAAAGCGGTTGGCAACAAGGAACAAGCGCCTCTCAGCCTTGACCGAGTGCAGCTTACATAATGCAGCGCAAAGATTAGATAATGTTCTAGGAGAACTGGTTCATGCCTGGCTAGATGGGACTCCGAGATGCAAAAACTGGAACAGTGTAAAAATAGTTGCAGTTGTAGCCGACTTCCTGTCAATTATTAGCTACAGATAGGTAGATTTTTTTTTTCTTCCATGTCGTTCTTTGTCCATAAAAAGCATTTAGGATTTATATTTTGGTTTGTGCAGTGCTGTCTTCGTATTTCGTAGACCATTTCCTTCCCACCTTTTTTTTCTTGATGTCGGGGGGAAATCCTCATGGAAATCTTCCACCCTGGGGCGGGTGGAGGGGTCTGTCAGACTCTTACTGACTAAAACCACCCCGGTGTTTCATCTCCCACCTACGCCGGGGATCGCGGGAACGTATGCGACTTCCGCAATCCCCGGCTGGTGCCGGCCTGCCACCGCGGGCCACCTCACGTCGGCGGGGGGAGTGAGGTGTTTGACTCCCCCCGCTACGTCAAAGAGGGGGGCACGGGAACACCACGCGCCGCCACCTCGGGTCCGGATGAATGGGGGGCGACGGACATCCTCAAGTCCGCCGCCCCTGGACCCAGTTAGGGGGGCCGGAAGAGGCAGCGTATGCCCTCATCCGACGCCCGATGCGCCTGCTGCGGGCCGGGAGAGCGGTCGAGATCTCCCTCTCCCTTTCCGCAGCCTCCTTCTGCGCGATAACTGTCTCGCAGAAGGAGACTACCACGTTTCAGGACTCCTCACCGCCGACCATAGCATGAACTACGGCCGGCAGCGAGAGGTCTACCACAGAGATGAGGGCACGGCACGTCTCCTCCCAAGCGGCACACTCTGCCGCTTGGGAGCCGTATGCCGCGCCATGTCCTCCCATTTACTTCCCATCTGACTTAACTAACTCGCACCCCTATACTTGCATTTTCTCTCACAGTCGAAAAGAACACCATCCAGATCCATTGCTTCATAAGCTTAAAATGTGTCTGCTCGACTAGGTACGTAAAACACGCAAAATACCTATGCGGTTCAAAATTCAAAATTAAAAAGTCATTTATTCAAATTAGGCTGAGTGCCAGCACTTTTTGAACGTCAAAGTTCTACATAAAGACAGTCCCCCAAAACGCCCGCCCGTCACCACTTCCTAGTTTTTTAGCTGGGAAGAAGAAGTGGCGCAACAAACTCCACAGCAATTTTTTTTTTTTTTTTTTTCATAGATGACAGCGACAAAGTCGACGATGGAGCGAGCTTACCCAGAAGAAGCCTGTTCACTCTAATTTTGAAGAGATTAGGGTTGTATGCGTTCGGAAACAAGCAATCTTGGTTGCAATCTCAACATGAATGCACATGCGACCGAGTGCAGTCATGTTTGTATTAGGTACGCAATTGGTTGCTGATTAATATTGCTGATATTTACCTACTTAATGTTAATGTACAATTAATTATTGAGTATATGAGCCGTAGGTAGTTTACCTATTCGTAAGGTATGTCTACTGTATTCGTTAACGTATGTTCTTCATGACATGATTCATGAAGAACATAGGAAAACGAATCCTTAGGTACTCGTAGTTAACGTATTGTGGTTAAATTAGCCCGAGCATAAACAAATACAAATCACTAACATTGCGCGATGTCTCAAGGTCAACAACAGATCTATCTTCAGATGTTCCATATGTGTTCTCTATGCTGTAAATAATACCGACAAGTTTAGTATCGTCTTGCTTTTAAAAATCAGAGTGCAGCGGCTGGTAACAATTGTATAAATCTGGAAAATATTTGAACAAGGTTCTTGTGTAGATTTTATACTTTTATCTGTTTTTTTTTTACTCCTTTAAGGGTTTTGTGAGTAAGTACATACGTAAATAAATTGTAAGTAGGTAAGTACATTCCTACCAAATTACCAAATACTAAGTAAATAGACTTAGTATTTTTACAAAAAGAAGGTAGGTACGTAAGTAAAAGAAAAATAAAGTATGAACTTAAAATAACTAGGAATTTGAATACTTGCAGATAAGGAAATCAAATCGCATCTGCGGCCTTGTTCTAGGCAGACTGCAGCGTTGCCATGACGACGCGCGCCAACACGCGGTCGTTGACCCGCCAGTCGCGCCGCCCGCCCAGCGCGCGCCGCCCGCCCCGGCCTTATTTACAAACAATTGTTTTGTCAAACTGTTCCTTATCGATAACAAGTGTTGTGCTCAAGTGGACTGGGGTTTATGAGTCTGCTCCTAATTGAAGTGATGCAGGGCGGCGACCCCGCATTGCTCAGTAATTGATGCTCATTGGTTGGTGGTTTATGATGTGACGGAGCCCGTAAGTAATTGATTCAGTTTCCTTTTATGTTGTTCGTAAATAAATTTCTATTGCAAAATATATATTTTTATCAATTAAATTAGAGTTCCTTTAAACTTTAAAGCCATAAGTAATGATGTTTTTTTTTTAATTACTAGCGTTTGTTAAGTACTTCAACCCTTCGAAAAATACCATTAAAATATTTCATTTTATTCATGGCTGGCTTAAAATAGTTCATACGGCTCCCATAAATCGGCCGCACCCGCTACGGCTGGCGACATAAATATTAAGTTAATTCCGCCTCGACATAGCATAGTGTGCCATGGTGTGGACGGGGTCATAGAGTGCAAACCAGACAAGCTCTTGAAATTCAACTACTTTTTATCAAATCCGCAAATACGCACGCGTACAGCGTATTTAATAAAAAGTATTCATTCTATAAATGATAAAGAGATTTGAGAAACAGGAAAAACCTAAATGCCTAGTTGTGCCTCGACCTAACATTGGACACGAGGCATTGTTGATAGCAGTATGTACTAGATATTATTAATTAACTTGCATGAACGCTTCTAAAAATTCACCTACATAAGGAAAATAAATGGCAACAGGGTAACCAACTAATCAGCTAATAATAATCAACAATAGTTTTCGGATAAGCTCTATAACTAGCCCAGTCAAATAAAAGAAGGCAGAAAACATCCATTTCGATTTATTAGCTTTAGTGTTATCCAGGTGCGGCCGTCAGAAAGTCGTGACGAGTAAACTGATCAGTCCGACGGCGACGTGTCTGACGGTCTGCTCGCCTGCCACGGAGAGCTGCGCCCTGTCTGAACACGCCATACCTAGGTCCTTGTGGAAGCCCTACCCGATATTATGACCGGTACCGATTAGCTTTCATAAAAACTATCGCTTTCTACGCGTTAAAATGTTTATTTTCATGTTTATCGATAACATATGTATAGATAAAGGCAGTGTTTACATATATCGAGGTATTCCCAGTTAACATTGATTAGGTACCTACTGCTTTGTGGTCCTTTAGCTCTTTATAACCAAATACGAAAAACAAAGTTTATCTGAGTAGGTTTGTGGGCAGTGTGGGTACCATGCGTTTTGTGGTTACCTGACGTCGTTCAATAATCAAAACAGGCAAAAGAACAAAAAATATTCCCCAATACAATGCATAATGTTGACATTGATAAGAAAATGTTAACTGAAAATGTGCTCAGTACTAGGTATGGGATATTTACACACTATTTTTCAGGATGTATTTTATACTTAGTTATTTTATGAAAATTGAGTTTTTTTTTAATCAATGCAAACTGGTTTATCCTAATTGAATAGGCCACAAAACAAATCCGCAAAAAACTTACCAAATTCTAGTCCATATTTGTAACATTAGCCCAATTTACAAATAACTAGGTAGGCTTTAACACGCACATTGGATAGGATTAGGCAGAATTAATTAATCGAGTAAATCTCAATTATTTCTAAAAGCTAGCGTGTATAAAGCACGAACAAACTGTTCCACTACCAACTTCACATGCTAAATATAAAGTTGATGTTTTATTGAGTTAACCCAGTTTTAAAGGAAATATAAGAAAATGACAGTTTTTTGGTACCATGCCCTACATAGTACCGCGAACTATGACCGAAGGGTTCGGTTCAAAACATCGGTTAACTGTCATCTTTGTGCGTTAAAACGCAGTTAAATTTTATGTTTGTTATTCATTAATTTTAATGTCTAAATAATTAGTATTTCGAGTTAACAATAAACTTAAAGAGAAAACAGGACAATACGTTTAATGATCATCAAATTAGGGATAATACTTGTTGACAGTAATAAATGAATAACTATTGTTTTATTGACTCTAATTATCACGTAACTTATGTTATCTACATATATGTCAGAATGCCTATTACTGAGGCACGGTTCATTAGAGTCCTTTTATTATATTCACTATATCATTGCAAAATAAACACATGCATTTTGTTCCCGCATTCATTCGTAGTGCGTTTTCACCTTTTCAATTCCACATGAGCCTTTTTTATTTTATTAAAAAAATTACACGCAGACTCTTTTCACAGTGCATAACAAACATTCCTTATAAAGAGAGACGCGTACTCATGCATAATGCAGGGCGGCCCCCCGCCAGCCGAGCATGGCCCCTGCCTACCCCTGTCTGTACCTTTTAGAAGATCCCTGCAGTGTCCGCTGGTAGTGATGCCTGCATCTATCATGTGGCCTCCCCGCGCCGCCGCGCCGTCCCCTCGGACAGGAAAAGCGCAAGATTTATAACTACATGTACAATTTCCTCTAAGATTAAATAAAGTTGTCTGCTTACGCACTCATTTGGGAACAAAGAATTTACTGACGTATAGGGAATTACCTTACTGTCTTATATTTGTACAGTTAATTTATAGATAACGTACTATGTAGGTACTTGTGCCCAAATCATAAACACCAAAGTGCAATCAAATAAATTAACGAATATCAATATGAATGAAGGAATAATCCAATCTAATTAGCCCGTTGTTTCCCACAGCTGGGCAAACATCTCCCTCCCTATTTTCTACACACGTCTGTCCCCTGTCATTCATCTCCATCATATCAGCCGAAAGACGTCCACTGCTGGACATAGGCCTCCCCCAATGGAGGGGGGGTTGCCATAATCTCCACGCTTGGCAAGCGGGCTGGGGATCGCAGTGTAGCTGCCAGTGCCGGTGCTGCCCTTTCTCTGGTGAGTGCCTTAGTCGCCTCTTACAAGTCTTACGACACCCACGGGTGGTGATGGGATGGTGCTGTCTTTTACGTCCGACACCATACAGAACCGTCATTGCAGGCCAAATAATATTCAACCAATCAATCATTTATTTCTTTGCAAACATGGGTATGTATATAGTACGTACATAGGTTTTTTATAATTATAAAGTTCTCCATATTTTACCGTCACATGGGCATGCTAAGGTTTACAATTTCACATATAAATTAAAAAAATAAGATTAAAAGTAGAATAATGTAGAATGTGGAATATTTTTAAAGATTTCACAAATTTTTTTTTCAGAGCTAAATGTATCTCATTATTTTCGATACCAATACACGTCCAATATTAAACTTACACCTACCCATGCCATACAATAACATTTTCCTTTCGACGCCAATCCGTTTTAATCTGAAATATCACATGGCAACATTGTAAAAGCGTTCAACGCCGCAAGTTGACCCGGTAAGCGCTGTGATCCAGCCAGTTATCTCCCACTGATAACCCAGAGTAACCTCCAGGCTAGTTAGCTATGAGCTCACACGTGCGGCTTCAGGTAGCAATACCCTCTCGGTGCACGGAGCCGGCGTCGGCAAACGGAATAGTTGCGGAGATATTGTGGGTGAGACGAGATATGGACGTTGGGAGGTTATATACAGAGATTTCTTGATTACTGGGTTCTCGGCTGCTTGTCTGCATATGACTTAGGTTTCCTATTGGCTCATTTTCATTTGATGTTCTACAGTTTAGCAATCTGAAATATAAGGCAGTTATGGTTGGGTAGTGTAGGTAAGTTGACTATACTTTGAAGAGTTACGATCTCTACGATCTAGGACTCGTGCAAGTAGGCAGGTTGGATCGTTGGATTTCATTTACCCACGAAGGAACGGAGACGGTTTATGCGTTTGGGGTGAGTGGATGTTTGTGCAAACCAATGTTGCCATTTATCTCCCAAACTACTAGTTCGATTTTGATGCGGTTTTTCAGTGCTGGGTTCGGGTTTGATTGTTCTTAGATAGCTGTTACGATAACAACTCACCAGGGGGCGCTGCAGTAAACATTTAAAAATTTAAATTTTAAACTAGAAAGGAAGCTCTATTTTTTTTGTGAAACTTTCTCCTCTGGCATATTGACGAACTAATCTATAAATATTCTTTTAAATGAAGCATATGTGGGCACATCATTAAATAATAGCAGTAATTTTCAACCAATGTTTATACATATGTACATACGTAATTAAATGCTCAAGAATAAACAATAAATCTAATTTGAGAGCTCTTTCATAACGAATCGCGAAGGTTGTCTAGACTATACCTGAAACTCAAAAACATAAAATAATTACGAGATGAGCAGATTACCAAATAACACTCAAGATATTTCACACTATTTACAAAGAGTTTTAATTTTATATCAGGGTCCTTCGAAATTAAATACGACAATAGCCACCTAATGCACAGACCAGCAAGTAGTAAATCTGCTTCAAATCAACCGTTACCTGCATCGTAAACCACCCCGTGCTTATGACCATGTGTGATCAACACAAGTGAGTTATCATAATAACACACGATGCGATGGCACGCCGCGCCAGTCAGCTGTTCGTTATCGCGTCGGCGAGACGTATCTATCGCTTATCGCGCGTGTTTTGCGCGGAACTACGCGAGTTAATTTAGTGCACTTTTATATCCACAAGTTTTATGTGATCTTCAGCACTATTCGCGGAGAAACCACAGCCTCGAGGAGTCGGATAACGTGTCCACATATTGAGGTAAACTTTAATTCATATTTGATTTATATTGTGTGTTATTAATAGAAGTACCTACTTACTTTATTTATTGTATAGTTATATTGTCTATAAAAGCTTGGGTTTGTTCACATCGGTTTTCCCCCACTACATAAAGTCTAGTATGCGATGTACCTACTCGTAGTTATCCTGAGACGATAGCTTAGAAACATGAAAAGGCAAACGTTTGCCTAAAAAATATAACAAATATGTATATCTTATCATCCAGTAAAATAGCGAAAAATACATAGTTCCATAGTTAAACAACTTTTTATTTTGGATTTTGTAAAAACACTAATTAACAACAATCCCATTTTTTTATTTTCAATTTAAGATGTGCATTTAGAATCGTTACTTTAGATAACAAAGCAATTAAAACGTAGAATAAACAACCAGATTTGTAATTAGGATAAAGAAACGGCTATCAGTAACGATAACACGAGATAAGGGTTCCGCTCCAGCACACAGCTATGCAGAAGCTAAGATAACACATTTATAGGTATCTTGACGCACAACGTCGCCTATGTTCAATGCTCTGCTGAATCTCGCTGAAATTCCAGGCGCCACCAAATGAAGCAGATCTAATTGTGTGACACACTCAATGCCAGGGAATTCGTGGCGCTATTACCGTTGCACAAGAATAGAGCAAACCAATCTCTTCCGGCAACCAGTACTTACTGGTATGCTTGTAGATGAGAGAAAACACAGCATTCTTTGGTATTAAAAGATATCTGAAGAAGTCTTCTACAATTCCTTGAATGTCGAAGAAAGTGGCAAGATTTCGTAGGAAAACATAGGCTGACTGTGAAGTATTTATTTATTTTATAATTTATGAACACACAGATAATAAGAAGTATCAAATTAGAAGTAGTTAAACTTGAGTATTATATGAATAAAATAAAATAGTTTATAGACATTCCAAATAATATTGAAGTTACATAGTACATCATTTACTTATTATTTGTAATACATCGTTTATTTGGCTTAAGACTGGTTAAAACGTGTCAAACTCGACTCTGATGTCAACATTCTACAGGTTCTCAGCCTAAAGTAGAGTTTGACAAATACTCAACTTCAAATTCTTAATCTTAATTGTGAAATCGAAGTTTACTTAATTATGAAAGGTGACCCTAACAGAAGCAGCTCACGATGCTCTCATCTATCAGTCTAACTCATGCCACAGCTCTCCATCACATCTCTATTCCAGCATCCAATAAGTCCCTGTCTGGTGACAAATTCCGTGGGCAGTGACAGAATGCATCTGCACTGGCGATCATCTCACCTACAACGGTCAGATAACAGTGATAACGTGTGCTATCATCTGTCAGAGAGAGCTGACCTCAACCACGCCAGTCGAGCCTTCAGAACAATAATATTATCTGTAGTTATTTTAGCATTCTTACGTCATTGTTATTATACACCCACCCTATCTAAATTATGACTAGGGATAAGCTATGTTCAGCTGGTCATGACATTGGTACCAACAGTAAAATGATAATTCCCTGTTTTACTTTGCCTTTTTACTGTTTTGATAACCGCTTTTCTATGGTAATTTTACCCAATTGGTTTCTACCAGTATATAGACAATCTTCCAGTTTTAAGTATATTGGCCGCAGTCACTGGTGATCACTATTTCTGTTTAAATAACCCTGCCTTATAAAAGGTAGTTAGTCCCTACATACATTATTACGTGTGCGTGTACAACTGTGGGGTATAAAGAACACCATTAAGGCAAGTTCCCCCAGCCCCCATTAACGGGGCTGACCATAACGTTACTGAATAATATAATACACTTACTAAAACTGTTTCTCGCGAGCACAGTGGCCAGGCGATTGTTGGCGCACATTGGATGTTTATAAGGACTTAACTAATGATAGTCTGACAATAGAATATGTTTCCTATTTGAGGAGATTGACCAATTGCAATCAATTAAATTAGCCTTATCCGCTAATCCAGGTACTTACATACGCCATTACTTGTTTGAAAGTAATAATAATAGAAATGTTTATTTCCAATACTTATTTTACAAGTGCAGTTATACCTATTTTTCTTCTGTTGTTGTGGGAAGTCTTCAAAAGTCACTGGGTTTTGGTCTGGGTAATGTGTCACATAGTAGATAGCAACCTTCTAGAACTAAGTTCAAAACTAAGAGGTAGGTACTTACTCCTAGAACCACCAAACGTAAGTATTGTTATCTCAGAACGGATTTTATAATTACTCGTATAAAAGGTCACAGATTCGTGAGAATCTTTATCTTTTCTGTCTCATCAACAGATGAGTAGCAAACCAAATGGACTTCAAACTAGTTCAGATATAGTGAAGCTTAACATTACGATAACGTTATCAACTTCATTATGCAGTATAATGAATTAATGACATTGACCTGTGTCACTCTCAATGGGATGAAAATCTTTTATTATCAACCTGTTTTATAGATAGTCAAGCGTCACCAAAATATCGCCTGCCTAGAAGTAGGTAATCTATTCAGTGTTGACTTAAAGACCTCCAGGTTACTTCATCGCTCTTCGGTCATTGTGGACTCATGCGGCCAGAACTAAAATAACCAAAAACAATGAAGTAATTTGAATAAGTCTTATTGAGTGACTGACACTGGTGACCTGAAGACAACGTCAGCATTGCCAATTAACAATATATTTCTAAGTATTCCATCAAAACATAAAATCACTATCAGTCCTTATCATGACCGCGTACTTTGTCACCAAGTTCAATGTTCTAGATAAGGGTAGACCCGTGTCCACGACGTCACGGAGCCCCAGTGACCCACCGAGGGGCACAAAGACC
>NDFZ01005133.1:87065-131443 GCA_002192655.3 Mamestra configurata
CTCGAATTAAAACAGGTAATTATGTGTTTATTGATAAGACTGCTGTGACCACGCAGCAGGAAACATTTTAATAATCGCAAGGTTTTGCAACAGCTGCTTTCGTGGAACTGAAGTCATTGGCCAGATGCAGCCGCGTAGTGTCTGATTACAGGGCTTTTTATAATGTAGGTCGTTTACGAACATAAACTCATGCCGTTTACCCATGGGGGGTAAGCTGGGCCACCACTTGCTATGATTCTTCTGCTCTCTGACTCTCTTGATGAAATGCTTTCTGGTTGCCCCATAACTTTGGTTTATCGCTTTTCTCATGTAATGGGCACTCATTGAACTGCACGTATAAACTCTAGATACCTGGCGATATCACTTGCACATCAATGACGTCATCTCTCCTCATTGTTTTTGCGTGTAAATGTAACACAGTAGTTCCTCAGCGACCACTATGACTCAGATTCAGATTCAGATTTATTTATTATTTGTCACAGGTGGAAATTCAGTTCTTAAAATAATTCTAATTATCTTTAAATATCACACTTTAAATTATCTTAAAATAATGACCGAGCTCTATTCGTTTTAATAACATATAATTAAGCGATAAGATGAAATACGTATTGGTGTAAGTTCCCAACGATGCCTTAATCTGTAGAAGCGTTTGTTAATCATTATACAGCGGAAGTAGAACTCATTAGCATAGTTTTGTGTGTTTTAGTTTAAAGATCTTATTTGGAGCCTTGAAACTGGATCGAGACCGTTTCTATGATCGAGACATTTATTTCAAAATTATATTACATCGACGAATTAGATTAAAGGGACGTTACGAGTCAGGCCAGAAGATGTAATCCACTTACTTCTAGGCTCGTACGTTCTATCGTTGATCTTATCAACTGCTTCTCATCAGGCGAGTTCAAGAGCTGGCACATCGCGAAATTAATAAAAACACCCAGTCAAACGTCTTTACTTCTAGTACCTATTTAATTTCCCCTTACATTCTCATGCTCCAACGACCCACTTAATCTGGTCTATTCCACCAGACCCGTGTCAACAGGCACTCCTGTTGTCCCACGTCATAGTAGCGGCGTGGTCAACTCGAAGGCGACGCAACCACTCGAGGTGACGCACGGACGCACGGACGCACGGGCGGGTCAACAAGTCGCCCCCATTGTCGCCCCTGTTTGAACAGGGCCACAACTCCGCGGAATTGCTTCATAACGAAATGTAAAGAGACCGATGCGGAAATATTATTAACTTTATGGAGTTTTTTTCCGAGTGGATTATCATAAAACAGGGTGTGCGACGGACGGGTTTTATCAGAAACATATCGGCAAGAACCACACGGAGCAAGTAAGGAGGAAAGAGGGTGTATTGCGTCTTTAACACGACTAGGGTTATTAAAACCGTCTTAAACTGTGTCAATTTAAGTTTCAATTGACCAGTAGTGCCTGCAACCAAAGAACAATCTGTATAAGGGGGTACCCCAGACCAGGCCAGGCTAGTAAAGTAAGACTGTTTAACATTTGTAAAAGAATACCACTCATGTTGTTAACCTTTCTGAATGTTTACCTAATATCCGAACTTAAAGTTGTTTTTTTAAGGATGTTAAACATACTTCTATATGGAATGAAGCTGATCCGCAAAAAAATATTTTATATGACATCGTTAGCCGATCGCGTTACACCTATTGCGTAAATCTAAACCAGTAAGTATCTAATTAATGCAAATGTTATAAAAACTAGTTTTCGTAGAATATCTGGTAAGTCTTGTTTACTTCCTAGCTGAGCTGGGTGCCACAGACACATGTGGTTATTTTTAACAAACATGCGTAGTTTGGAAACTGAATTAAATGAATGAGATATTTTAGCACTTAAGAATGTAACCTGTTTGTAGAGCAGCATTCTGGTAGGCATTTGGAAGATTTAAATAGTTTTTTCAATAAAATATTTGAGTTGAATACTAAAAAGACTAGCAATTTTAGGCTTTTCCCAGCAGTGTAAACAGTTCTGGCCTAGCAAGACTAATTACTAAGTTATTGCGTCATGAGTATTCGTGTAGCTTGAAATAGAAACTAAGGTTGGTCGGTTATGTCAAGGTGTCCATTCGACCGCCCATCCCTATTCTCGCAGCAGGTCAAAGTTGAGTAAACGTTACCCGCGCAGCACCCCTGCCAGGCCGCCAGTACGCAACAATAAAAGGCGATTGTTCATAACTCGTCAGTAGCACACGACACAGTTCAACACCCTGCCTTGCCAGCGGGTAGGTTGGTGCAGTCCGTCACACCGTCCGTGGTCGGAACCACGGTTTAACCACCCTTAATTCCGTAGCAATTAGATCGGTTGTCCAAGTTGCTTATGTGTAGTTGTCCGGTCGAAGGAGACATTCTCGTAAAAACGTAATTAATTAGTCCAGTTACGATCGCACCTCGATTACTTTGCGAGTTGGAGTGATTAAGATAACAGAAAATGTGCCACATTGGGGACACGTATGTATGTGCGTGTGTGTGTTTATTAACGACACCTGGAATAGCAACACTGGTACATAAAACTGTTAATTCATTAGTTCGTTACATTTTTGTTATTTTAGGGTTCCGTACCTCAGTCGGCAAAAACTGAACCCTTATATATAGGACCACTTTGTTGTCCGTCTGTCTGTCTGTTCGTCTGTTCGTCTGTAAGTAAGTATAGGGTACTCCGTTGACCTAGAGTCATGAAATCTGGCAAGAAGATAGATCTTAGGTATAGGGAAAAGTTTAAAAATAGGGAATTTGTAGTTTTATCATAACAAAAAAAAAATGCGATTGCAGACGAATTGACCGTGACGTACATTGATGAATGGGAGAACATTTTTTCAACAACTAAGTTACGTTTGTCCTTCAATCTTACCTGATATATTTTTTGTCAGAGTAATGAGAGTAATATAATAATAATATAATATAATATAATATATCCTGGGACAACTCACACACGGTCATCCGATCCCAAACTAGGCAGAGCCTGTACTATGGCAACCAGACAACTGATAAACATACTTATATATTTCTAAATACATACATATTATACACAAATTACACCCAGACACAGAACAAATGATCATGCTCATCACACAAAGATTTGTCCTGGGTGGGAATCGAACCCACGACCTCCGGTTAAGCAGTCAGGGTCACTAACCACTCGACCAACAAGTCAGAGTGCTTTCATAGTTTGTAAACCTCCGTAGGTACCTAATGTATACTCGGAAAAAATCAAGACTCGATCGGAACCCTCGGTGCGCGAGTCTGACTCGCACTTGGCCGGTTTTTTTTGTTATGATTGCTGGTATTAGTTCGGTATGCACTTAGTTTATGTAGTTCTCCTACCTGAGTATTTTGTTTTGAAAGTTGAACCGGAGTTTTATTGTACTTCCCTATTGTTTCAATGCTAAGCTGAGATAACAGCTACTTCCTATTGTTTTGAGGAACAATGTCACGTCGAAGTTATCTTGCGAATATTTATTCCCGCCACGCCGCGCCGGCATGAAATAAAATTGGTTTAAAATTATAAAATTCTTTCTACGAGTAGGTATACGACAGTTTGCCATTGAGAACTTTAAAAGAAAATAAATGAATACAGTAGAAATCATCATTTAAATACGATCACGCTCAATAGAATCCCGCACTTACCGCCATAAAGTGTTTTCCATAATAGCTACCTACATATTAACTTTAGACAAATATGCATCCGAATATCCGATCTCTGCTTATGATGACCCCCTAATGGCGCACAGCAACAAGTGCTCTACATTCGCAAAATTAACCATGACAGGCGACGGCGACGTGTCGTAGTAACCACGTAGTAACAGGTAACCCACAGATTCCCTGGTAACCCACTAAAGTTTTACTACGAAACAAGATATATCCGGTTTTTTTACAGTAGCTCATACTGCCCCGCTGCTGGGCCAAGACGTCCCCAAGTCCTTTCAGGAATAAAACAAATAATAATAAATCGGGTTTCAACATCAAATTTTACAATAAGCATAAAAAACCTCTTCCTCCAGCCAATCAGTAAAAATAACAGTTTAAAAACCACATGACAACATTATTACTTAGAATGGGACATTTCCTTCCTGGGTTTCGAATAAATTCATGTAAATACACTTCATCACGTAGCGCAGCTCGTAGTTCCCCCCCTACAGCGGGGCATGTTATCATTTTCAGCAACAGATAAAATGGTTTTTATTATTTTAGATGTAAACTTCAGTTGATTCGTTAAACGCTCAGTGTATATAACAACTTTTCATATTACACTTCTACAAATTCACCCGTTTAACCCATTTCGTTTTCCTTCCCAGCCACTAACATTCGCTCTCGTCAGCTACAAATTTCTCGCTCAACACATAGGTAATATCTCAGCTGAAAAACAGCGAAACTACGCTGTCGACTGATAACCTATAATGCATCCAATAAATAACGATATCGAGTGGCCACACGCACACGGGCACTCGGCCACTCGGCCACTCGGCCATATGGCTAGGTGGCCACATGGCTAGGTGGCGAGGTGGCTATAACCACAGCATGATCATTAGCTGTTGCGGCTCGTGATAAACATTTGAGCTCGTGTGATCGAGTGCTGGTTATAGAGTGAGGATCGTAAATACTTACTTTCAATAAAATATTATGCGCTGACCCCGAAGTGTAATAAAATGGTTTGAAATTTAGGATTTGTAGTTAAGTTTCAAAATAAACAGGCACAATGAGCTGAAATAACTTACTTTAAGAAAATTAACCACTTTAAATATCTACAAATTAGCCGGTTCTTTATTCAGAGAATTTGTATTTAGAATTCGCTAAGGAGTATTTAAACTAATCATATGAGTTGATTTTTTGAATAAGAGACTGTAGACGAAGACCTTTTATCTAAAGTGCAAGTAACAATTTATCTATCTAAGTATTCATCATCATATCAGCCGAAAGACGTCCACTGCTGGACATAGGCCTCCCTCAAGTCCTCCCCTTGAGGGAGGCCTATGTCCAGCAGTGGACGTCTTTTGCCATAATCGCCACGCTTGGCAGGCGGGTTGGCGATGGTAGTGCAGCTGTTGCAATGCACAGACTCTGGTAGTCTCTTAGTCGCCTCTTACGACACACACGGGAGGTGATGGGATGGTGCTATTCTTTTACGTCTGACACCAAACATAACATCTAAGTATTATTTACCTGATATAGACACGAATTCTTCATAGACATGCACTAGGACGTGTTCTTAGCACCAGCTGCTAAAAGTCTGCACTTACCGATGACTCAATGATGAATAATGTATTGTAAACATTCAAACATGTGATGTTCACAAGGCGCATCGTTCAGCATTTTTATGCGAACACCCGAAATTAGCAACTAAGAATGTGCGCTATTTATGATGCGCCCGCGACCTTGCCGTCTACGATTTTTTCTTCACTCGTCATTTTGCGAACTTCAATTTGTATTAAAACATCATCATCTGTCATCGCTCAAGCAATATACAATCTTGCTGTAAAATACTGTAGTGATATTATAAAATATTTTTAATTCAGTTCCTACCGAGGCGTGTAGAATGTTTGGTTTGTGCCAACTGCCAACAAGAGTACTCATCAATGCGTTCAAAGTAACGAGTTGCTAACTCGTACGAGTAGCATATTGAGATAACTCGAATGTTTTATCATGCTGATTGATTGCAAAAATATTACTAATCCTCAGAAAAAATATAGAAAACACAATGTCAATAACACAGTAATAGATCGAATTTTTCAAATGTACGTATTTGCCAATATTTCGTGACGTAAGTAGGTAAATAGTAAATAGGTTACGTGTTAATACCATTAGCAACTGATAAGCTGACCGTGTTCATTGATTGTTCTAGGTAAACGTTCTATATTGAGTGTCGGACGTAGGTAACACCAGAACAATACGAAGAACCAATTAAAATAAAACCAGGTTAATCATTCGTAATGCACAAATGTACTACAAACTAGAGGAAAATCCAGGGAAATAAGGTTGAGCTAAAATTGTCTCAGTGTTATAATTAAAATGGTTCTTTAATTGGACAGGAAACGCAATGGAAATGGGCATGCCTTAGATACAACCATACCGCACTATGTATACATTGTATCTTTAAATAGAATGTTATTTTTAGCGCGAGAAACTTGTGTAGTTATTGCCTAGTGTTAAAGTTCGTAGCCTATTAAGCTGCAGACTGCGAACAGGATAGTTCGCTGCGGTCAGAATCTGCTGACCACAGACGTAGGCACACGTTTAGATAATACAGCAAACATTATGATATATTACGCAAGGTACAGCACGTAGGTACTCAATCACAGTTGAGGATAAATGATGTAATTAATTTGTGTTTAGTTGATTAGGACCGTCCGCTAATTGGCCGTCCATTCAATCGATATAGCCGAGTAGGTATTGGGATAATCAACACGTTTGTCATCAAATTATAGATTGCTATAAGTAGATAATCTTATCAGCTGATCTCGACTTTCTTTATCTTGTTTCAGTCATTCGAGAAATAGAAATCATTTATTTGCCAATAATGTGGAGCTCGTGGCTAAATAATAACAGCCGCACGGGTCGATCTTCAAGGTTAAGCAACGCTTGCCGAGGTTGGTCTGTGGATAGGTGACCATCTTAACATACCGAGACTCCTCCGTGCCTCGGAAAGCACGTTAAGCCGTTGGTCCCGGCTGTCATTTGTGGCAGTCGTTACGGATAGTCAGAAGCCAGGTAATGGGTTGTGGACGTCTGGTAGGCAGCCGCTCCACGTAAAATACTGGTATTCAGCTGAATCCGGTTTGACTGGAAGCCGACCCCAATATAGTTGGGAAAAGGCTAGGCAGATGATGAATGTAGGTATACACAGATATGATGGTTATTTTGATGATAGTCCCGATACATTTTTCGTCACGGCACGCAAAATATTTAATATAAAACACTATAATATAAACAACATCAAAAAGAAAAGATCGAGCAAATAATATTTTTAGTAATTATATTATCATTATTAAAAATATTCATATTATTCAAGAATTAGGTACAATTCCAATTATTTAAATTAAATTAAAAAAAATAGTTGCAAATGTCAACAAATTAAATGTCAATACATTAAACTACAATAAAAATGTCCGAAAATTCAACTACAAAACACAAAAAAAAAAAATTAAATTACAACAAATTAAATTCAATTACAAATGTCAATCAATTCAGTCACAAAGAATTGCAATAAAACTAAAGATAGAAATGTCAGTAAATCTAATCACAAAATAGCATCACACAACCGTTTAACAGAAAGTTTTGTCATAACAATCTTTAATTATGTAGTACACTTGTCCAGTAGCAGTTTTGCTACTTGTTTTTAAAAGCTTTGATGTGGAATTCTTTTAAATGTATCGGTAGCTTACTATATATAAAAGGACCCATGGTTAAAATATTTTTTTAAAGTAAAAACGTTTCGTATAAAATTGATTTTTGTAATGTGACCTTATTGGCGCTGAGCGTTGTTTTTCTCCACTAGTGATGTGAACATGTTCGTCCTAACGAACAGGGAAACTTCTAATATATACAACGAAGGCAATGTAAGAATCCTCCGATATTTAAAAACAGGTTGACAGCTTTCTGTAGTTTTAAAACCTGTCATTGATCGAAGGCAACGTTTTTGGGCCCTAAATATTGTTTCTCTCTTTGAGAGGCTATGGAGTACATATGCCGTTTTACCTTATTTATTACACACGTTTTCAGCATAATGTTTCCAAGTCAGTTTATTTTCGATGTGAACTCCTAAAAATTTTGTTACTGTAGTTGTATCTGTATCTATGTTTTGGGCATTGTATTTAATTATAATATAGGTATTCTACTGGAACATAAATATTTGAGTTCATGCTAGTTTTAGTAGGTACAAAGAGATACTTGACTTCGTCGTATTCAAAACTTTTTTTTCTTGAGATACTACAGGAGGTATGAATAAAGAATTCTTGAAATTAGTATTGCCACTTGTCTTCACATCGTCACGAGAGTAGGAAACTCATAAGGACCATGGCCGGGCGGGCACGTGACGACAATTTCTTAGGTGATACCCGCCAGTTACCCACATACACATGGAGTGTTTACTACACTTTTCAAATTCTCCGTTTTTATTCTCCAAAAAATCACGGTTAAAACTTAGGTGAAGTGAACTGTCATTCCAACTGTAAAGGTTAACTGTTAGCTTACTTCGCTTTAGTTTTCACGGTGAGACTATACCATAGAACATCATAAAGCAGTTCTTAAAACAAAAGATGTATCCCGTGGTAACTATGAACTGTTTGCAATCTCCCCATCCCCCTTTTCCAACATCCTGTCTACCAATCTGCCCCGAGGGGCATCCCACAGTTCCCACACCAAGTTTCTCGGATTCCAGGTCTCATTAATTATTAACTTTTAATCTGATTCGCAATTACTCGTCCGATATTCCTTAACTTGTGTCTGTGTCGGAGTTCCCAGTTCTATTGTGGTTATTGAGTTAATCATTTACCTAGTCTGCTTGCGTGGTATAGCTCTGTTATTGCCTCATGTAAATTGTTTAACGTACATCGATTGGCAATACTGAGCATTGTAGTCAGTAACATTGTAGTCAGTAACATTGTAGTCAGTAACATTGTAGTCAGTAACATTATAGTCAGTAACATTGTAGTCAGTGACATTGTAGTCAGTAACATTGTAGTCAGTAACATTGTAGTCAGTAATATTGCAGTCAGTAACATTGTAGTCAGTAACATTGTAGTCAGTAACATTGTAGTCAGTAACATTTTCTTCTTCTTTTCGAGTCGATGGGTTAACTTCTTAGATTGATTGGGCTTAGCAGGAAGCTGCGTAAGTTGCAGCATAGGTGGAATTGTAACGGCATCATTGCCGCTACATGAAAAACAAAGAAGCGAAGTTTGTACGGCAACAAAAAGAACCGTAACGCCATCTGTCCTACCAACGACATCCTGCATCGCACAAGCAAACTTCTCCGTGCGATTTGAACATATACAACAGTCCGCTAACCATCGGGCAGTTGCCCACCAGACACAACAACCGTCTGGTCGGAAGATCCTTCCATTTCAGTGGAGGTGTGCGGGACTTTACTCTCTGTTCCGCATTGCTCTACAGGATTGATTAAGTCACAAGTGCAAGCGTATTGAGCACTTGAGGTAGGTACCGCGCCGTTAGTCCTGGGACGCGGTGGTCTCCTTCTGCGAGACAGTTATCGCGCAGAAGGAGGCTGCGGAAAGGGAGAGGGAGATCACAACCGCTCTCCCGGCCCGCAGCAGGCGCATCGGGCGTCGGAGGAGGGCATACGCTGCCCTCTTCCGGCCCTTCTAACTGGGTCCAGGGGCGACGGACTTGGGGCTGTCCGTCGCCCCCCATTCATCCGGACCCGAGGTGGCGGCGCGTGGTGTTCCCGTGCGCCCCTCTTTGACGTAGCGAGGGGAGTTAAACACCTCACTCCCCTCACCGACGCGAGGTGGCCCGCAGAGGCGGGCCGGCACCAGCCGGGGATTGCGGAAGTCGCATACGTTCCCGCGATCCCCGTCGTAGGTGGAAGATGGAACACCGGGGTGGTTTTAGTCAGTAAGAGTCTGACAGACCCCTCCACCCGCCCCAGGGTGGAGGATTTCCATGAGGATTTCCCCCCGAAATAAAAAAAAAAAAAAAAGGTACCGCGTTAAGAAGTTCGTGGTCATATTTATTGACGTTCTGTAACTGATATACAGTAAGTAAATATTAGTAAAATAAAAAATATCGACTTTTAAAAAAAAAACCCGGTCGAAAACAATATTAGAAAGTTCAAAACAAATCAGTTTTCAAGCAGTTAGTGGCATTCGTTTTAGTTCAATCATAGAATTGATGTCACTAACTACCTGAAAAGCGTTTTTCTGAGTTTTCTTGAAAAAAATTTTTTTTGCTATTGTTTCTTTACTTTATAACAGATACATAACGCAACCCTGAAATATGAGCACGCACTTCTGAACCACTATAGCCCCATTTCGTCCTCGAAGTAGTGTGTGCAGCGGCCTACCTGGGTGCGCCACCGATTGGATATTGGATGCATTCCATTTAGGCCTGTGCAGGTCACGTCCGGTGGCAGATGTTCATAAGGTTTCGAGTAGTCGGGTGGTGGTAGGTGTCCACTGCTGGACGTAAGCCTGCTCAACAGCACTGTATTCATCTCGATTCTCGGCAACTCTCATACAGCTTCTGCCAGCCAACCGGTGAATATCATCGTTTCACCTAGCCTAAGGCGACTACGACTTAGACTAAAACGGCTAGATCGCTAGCCGTTTTAGTCTGAGTCTTTCGTAGACCAGTCTTTCCTAGATGAATTTACATTCAAAGTTCAACCAGTGATTTACGAGTTGTTAACACGATATCCAGTAAACATATCATATACAATTTTTAGGAGCATTATCTATCACAATAAGAACATGTTTACTTTGCAGCAATGTTCCCAGTATTTCCTAATCAATGTATGTATGTAAAACCCTTCCATTACTGAGTGACTGCCAGACAACGCACAGCCGAAACTCCTAGTCGTAGACAGCTGAAATTTGGCATGTAGGTTCCTTGAGGAGTGAAGGGGAGCATTAAGTGAGGATTTCCCGAAAATGCTACGAGAACGGGAAAAACGGGACACGCGCGTACGAAGTCGCGGGCAAAAGTTAGTTTGCATAATGCACAGCAGAGGCTTTACGTTAAAGCTGTTTACTTCGAAATAAAAGGATTATAAGTACCTCTCCTTGGACTAATTAGGACCGAAATAACAAAAGATAGTTAGACACTAACGTCCCATCCGTGATGTGAATTCCCGTAACCTCAGTTTTCCTCATTCGATATTATAAAGTGGTACGGTATTTAATTATTAAACCGGATCAATTTTGTATTGTATTACTTACCAAGAAGTCTTATAGTAATAATTGTAACATTTATCTCTTGTTCCGTAGTAAAACTTTAGTGGGCTACCAGGAAATCTGTGGGTTACCTGTTACTACGTGGTTACCACGACACGTCGCCTGTCATGGTTATTTTTGCGAATGTAGAGCACTTGTTGCTGTGCGTTATTAGGGGGTTATCATAAGCAGAGATCGGATATTCGGATGCATATTTGCCTAAAGATAAGATGTAGCTATTATGGAAAACACAATTTTGTTGAAAATATCCCGTGATTCCAGGATCCACAAATTTAAGTACAGTTGCCTTGTAAGTTGTTACAACGTAATATGGTTGCGTTTCCCTAATTTTACTGACAGAAAGTCGTATACCTACTCGTAGAAAGTGTTTTGTAATTTTAAACCAATTTTATCTTTTGCCGGCGGGAGTAAAAATTCGCAAGATAACTTCGACGGGACATTGTTCCTCAAAACAATAGGAAGTAGCTGTTATCTCAGCTTAGCATTGAAACAATAGGGAAGTACAATAAAACTCCGGTTCAACTTTCAAAACAAAATACTCAGGTAGGAGAACTACATAAACTAAGTGCATACCGAACTAATACCAGCAATCATAACAAAAAAAACCGGCCAAGTGCGAGTCAGACTCGCGCACCGAGGGTTCCGATCGAGTCTTGATTTTTTCCGAGTATGCATTACCTACGCAGGTCTATAATCTATGAAAGCACTCTCGTTACTCTGACAAAAATATAGCAGGTAAGATTGAAGGACAATCATAACTTGTTGTTGAAAAAGTCCCATTCATCAATGTTCGTCACAGTCAATTCGTCTGCAATCGTTTTTTTTTTTATGTAACTGCAAAATTCCTAATTTTTAGACTTTTCCCTATACCTACTTGTATTGTAAGATCTATCTCCTTGCCTTTCATGACTCTAGGTCAACGGGAAGTACCCTATAGATTTTGATTCCCTTGCCTTTAAAATAAAATGCCTAATTGCCTTGTTTTTAAAACAAGGCAATTAGGCATTTTATTTTTATTAAGCTGTCTTTTATTTGTATCTACAATGTGTGTCTGTGTGTGTGCCAAATAAACTAGTTCCTTATCTTTCTTTCTTTCCTTTTAGGGTTCCGTAGTCAACAAGGAACCCTTATAGTTTGCAGCATTTGTAACTTTGTAGTAATAGTTTTAGATTTAACTTTGGTTTGCAAAGCATTTAGAGGCAAGGTAAGAAAAGAAAGGGGTGTAAAAGCGGATACCCTATAAACGAGCCGTGGACCTTACGGAGACGGTGCGAAGGAGCATGTAGCTTGTGCTTGTTTCTGGTGTTAAATTTATTTGTAACTTTGTATACCTAATATATTAAGGTATAATAAGTACTTTTACATTTTTTTCTGGCTGGGTTTAGGAGACGGGTAACTACGGAACCCTACACTGTGCGTGGTCCGACACGCACTTGGCTGGTTTTTTTAAACTCTGATTTCCATCGACAGCTGTGTGACGTTTTACTCGACGTAAGTATTGAATAATTCTATGACTGCACATAAGTCCTGATGACTTATGTGCAGTCATTTTGTTATTGTGGTTAACCCAACCAAGGGGTTATGAAGGTTCATAACCCCTCGGTTAGGTTAACCACAAGATAGGTCGATGAATAGTGACGTGAAGCCCGAGAAATTATCCATTGAATAATGCAATATGTAATAGAAATACATGATTCAATAAATGAACGAACATGTGGGAAAGAAAACAAATGAATGACTGGACGCGTACCTACTTCTGTTTCCTGGAAATGACTGATGAATGATCTCCTTGCGTCATTAAACCTCAATCCTCCGCTTTCGCGTCACAGCCACAAGACTTCTCTCTATGAAAGGGCCATAATCAAAATTGAGATTGGTGAGGTTCATAATTTCTGACTCATTATCTATCCATTATTTTCTATTTCTTATTTTGATCTATGCTCCGCCTTTTCCTTTATTCATGGTCAGTCACTCAGTCATGGTGTCACTTACATTTAAGCAGAGGGATACATTCCTATGTATGTTTCATTGCAATCGCAGTCAGCTAAACGAGAAACATCGATGACATTCAATAAACTTGAATAGTTCCAAAAGTGAAACTATAAACTTCCATCATTAAATTTGCTTAATTTGTTATTGATTTCATTACAATTGTGTTGTACCACTCACCTCGAGGCAAAAACAAACTAAAATCAGATTCCGAAAACAACGAATATACAAAAAAATTATCCTTCCACTCGAACAACTACATAATTGAGAGCGTGCCTCTCACATGATCGTATTCAGGAATGTCGGGAGCAGATGGCGTGCTGCGTTTTTTGCAGCGAGCAACACAGCACCTGTCGAATGCGGCGGAGGCGCACAGCTTGAGCTGTTAAATTTGAACCAGTCCTGCACACATGATGTGGGAGCGCTATCGAGGAACTACACAGAGTTTCACTTTAGCCATGTGTTAATTATTTGAATACAAAAAAAGCAAGTCAAAAGCGTCGCCTGAAAGAAGGTTCATGTTTTTCTTATTTCAGTACAACAAAATGATTGAATGATTGAACCCAAAAGTGGACGGGTACCAGTACTGAACATAAAGTTTTAATAAAGAAATAGATAGGTTTTTTTTCTTCATTTAGGTCCTATATTTACATGTGAAAATATAGAGCTCTCTCAATCACTGCTCTGAGGATCGCGAGGATGGACATATACTTGTGTTATCAAACATTTAAAAGCAAGCTCAGTATGGTATCGTTTAATTTCCGGAAAACCTATGAATATCAACATTCCTAGCGGCCTGTAGTAAGTATATCTCTACCTACTAGTAACTATCAGCAAAATTAAATTATTGCAGTAGTGATAATAGTTACAATCTGTTTTCATAAAACCCAAAATAATTGAGATAAGTAGGTACCTAATCATTATTGTAATGATCAAACATCTGCTTATCACTTCACGCGAGAGTTATTTGAATGCTTTTGTTTCATTCGCCGGGATATAAAACAGATTCGTTCTAAAAATACAAATTAATCTGCAACACGGTGCAAGTCTGACCGAATCTTTTCAATGTTCACACAGATGCTCCTGGTATAGTATAGTACACAGATAGTTTGTCGGTGTGCGTGTTTCGGGACTGCAGGTCGGCGCACGCGCAGGTGCCCACTCACTCTCCACTCAGCTTTCGAGCTCGTCCGTATAATAGGCACTAAGTTTTGAGTCATCATTTTAAGGATATTTTCGTTCAATAAGTGCAGTGTCTGTGATCGTGCTGAGCAGTGACTTTGTGTGTCGAGCGTATAATAACTGTAAATATTAGTCGTTAGTGTTAGTGCGACGCGACGGCGTGCTGTTTACATATATCAGCTGTTTTTTATTAAGTGCTATTTAATGCACATTTTTTAACGGTGAGTTGTTTTTGCTTCGTTTGATTGTTGTACACCACACTTGTAAGTATGTCATAATCTTAAAAAGTTATCGTGCATTCAATAGAAATAAATATTGGCAGTGCATTGGAAAAAATAGTTTTGTTGACTCTACATATCTATAAATTAACACACCTAAGTACTATAGTTAAGTATGTAAAAAGCTAGATTATCATAAAATAGGTACAAAGGTATTGGCAATCAACTGCATCACCCATCCATAAAAAAATATCATCACAAACCTGTCAATATTCCGTCACCCGTCGACCACATCTCCCTGTGACCATAAGGTAACATCTTGATACCTCTGCCTACCTTATCCGTCACGCATTCCCTAACTCGGTGACACGCACCTCGCATGGCCGTGACAATCAGCCAGATAGCCTCGCAGATACTATTGAAATATGAAAACGATGTGCCGCGGGACAGACGGACGGACAGGCGGAACGTTCTGTAAATACGAGCTAGGATGCGCCTTCCATGGATGTAAAGACTTGGACACGAGGATTATTTTAGTCATTTGCATTAATTTCTGAACTTGACCTATTACCGTTATCTGTGACTATGTGTCTGTGATTTTATCCTTATTGTTACTTAATTTTAGGTAGTTTGCTACTATTACGGGTATACTATTATGGGTTTTCCTCAATCATAAAAGAATATTGACAATAGTTGGTAAAACTTTGTTATTCGCTAAGTTTACCTACCGGGTCAGTTCGACACACATTTTTATGGCAACGTTCGCATTCGCAAGACAGCCGGAATCTGTCAAAAATGTATAAACATTAGACATTAAGGTTTTTTTGCCATAGCCCTGGCTGGAAGCTTTAATTTTATATTAAGGGTGCCGTAGGCAAGCCCGGTTAAGCAGCTGACAACCTCATAGGTTGAACTGCGAGACACCATTCACAAAAAAAATAAAAAATAATTGCCAGATTGCGGCGAATGCGAACGTTGCTTAATTTATAGAATTGGCTCTGAGGACTGTAGCAGGATACGTAGAGAAATATATTCAGAAAACGTGACAACCCAACTGTAGTACTATAAAGATTACAAGTGTTTGACCTTGCCAGTATTTAATACTTACTATGCTTTACCAAGTATGGGTAATTGGGTAGGGAAACTAGCTTGATCGAGTTTGTAGAGCAAGTTGTCATCTCGTTTGACTTAAATACGTCATCGCTTGTAGCGTATAGTCTATCGTAGACGCACACTTGAAAGCTCCGTGAGCTCAATGCCACGCAAGCTGCCAACAATACGCAGGTACCACTATCTCATTTCCCGATCGCGAATTGCGATACACACCCGATAGACTTTTACGTACAAGTCCGCGGCACCCGCGATGAATATTTATGTGGAGTTTAAAGCTATCATTATAGCTCAATATCCTGTCAGCCGTCCAGCTGAGGGTATTGTTCCGAACTCATTATGACACCGTTTAGCCATAGCATGCATGAATGGGCTTAGGAAGTAATATCAGTTAAGGCTAAAGCTACTCTACGTCATACAGAACAGGAGTTGGTCCCGCGCAGTCGGTTGAATTTTAAGATGAAATCAGGTAGTTTTTTTTTTCAATACCCGCTTTGGGCCTGTCACCTGTCCAAGGTGTAGAGGCCCTTGCTCTCATGCTATTTGTCAATATGGAGGCTCTGTAGACTATATAGTTTTACCTGCAAGTAACCAGAAGAATAATTTATAATAAACCATACTGGTCAATAGAACATAATTATAACTCAGCCTTGAAAAGAAACAATGCTTTGTGTTTAGAAGGTAGCTGACAAGGCAGCCATCTCTTAGTAGTTAGTGTTGAGTGCCTCTGATATGAATGGACTTCTATTCAAACGAATGTTTGCAAATGTTCGCCAGTGTTCCGTCCTTCGTCAACTGAGTTACTTGAACGGAGTTGGACGGACGTGTAAGGTGCGCTGAAGAACGTCTTTCAGGCGTAGGTACCATATGACTGTTTTTTTTTGGATTATCAAACTGTAGTCAAGCAAAGAGAGTGGATTTTCCGGACTAGTAGGTAGGTTCTTTCCATACTGGAATGTTTTTGTTTGTGGTTAATACCCGATAACTAAATAGCCGAAACTGGAAATTCGTGCTCATTAGCCATAATAATAATAGCTAATAAATAAATCCATACATATAAAATGCTTTGTCCTGAATGACTGACTGACGAATCAACGCACAGCCTGAACCTCTGATCGTAGAGACCTGAAACTTGGAGGGTGTGTTCTTTGTTTGACGTAGGCATCCGATAAGAAAGGATTTCGCGAAATTTTTAAGGGGAGTGAATACGGGGGGAAAGTTTGTATGGGACAACGTGATTCCTTGGTTCAATCTACCTCAAATTTTGCATAAACCTTTTTTAACAGAATTGATGGAAGGCGTGTTTCGTATTTTATTGAAATTCATCCCCTAACAGGGTTAAAAAGAGGTAGAAAGTTATTTTGGCGGTGATTTGCTGAAGTTGATATCAATACTCTTTGGTTATTATTTTATTTTGACACATGTTAGAAAACTCAATCCGATTTTATTCAAAAAAGGTTGAACTCACTTAAAACATAAGCAAATTTTAATACTCTTTAAAATTGTAAACATATTTGTGTTTGATTTGTTGTGTATAAAAAATAATACTTGTAGTTTTCTTTTAGTTTGTCTCAGAAGTTTAATTTAGTGTGTATTGTTTTTCGCATTTTTTTTTACATTAATAAATTTGACTGTGTCTATTTTCAAAAATGGGAGCAGAGATGGTTAACATCAATAGGAAATTAATAAACTTGACTGTTGTACCAATAGTGCGGGATGGCGCATGCCTTTTCCGTACGCTTTCTTATTTGTTGTACGGCACACAAGAACGCTTAATGGATATTCGTAAAGAAATTGTGTGTCATGTGACGAACAATTGGGATGAATTTGCTGTTATCTCATGACCGTCATGGCAACTATCATGTGAAAAAAAGAAGAGTATACATTAGATATGTTACAATACTCTACATATGGCGGTTTCTGCGAGTAAGTTGCAGCCGGTCAAATATACCCATTTGTATTTGAAGTGTATCGAAAGGGCAACCTGTGTCGGATAGTGATATAGCCAAAAGACGATCTCCGGCTGTCGGTGGCTTTACACTTCAATTAAAAGACATTGAAGTAGACAATAGGTGGGGTGGTCCCCTATAATAAGGTTCTCTCACGGAAATTTAAGGCACATATTAATGTAGAATTTTGCAATTCTGTTAAATTGATAAAGTACATTTGTAAGTGCATTAATAAGGGCAGTGATCAGGCGGATTTACTCCATGCTAATATTATAAATTTGAAAGTGTATCTGTCTGTCTGTTACGACTTCACGCTTAAACCGCTGAACCAATTTAGATGAAATTTGGTATAGAGGTAGTCTCCGGAAAGGACATAGGCTACCTTTTGTAAAGTAAAGGGCTAGAAGGTCCGTCATTATTGAAGATAAAACCATGAACTTTTATGTTCACAAAGTAAATAAACATGTTCAAGCGTTTTTGAAAAATTTGGATCTTTAAAATTATAATGGCTGCCCAAAGTAATTATTTCACGCGGACGAAGTTGCGGGCAAAGGCTAGTACATAAATGTAAATATAAACAAACCGACCTTCAAATAAATAAATATGGATTAATAATAATGTCAAAACTTTAAATAAACCATTTCTAATCAGACCAGACCGCATGCTAAATCTATTCGCCAATAAATTGTCCTGTCTACAACAATATGTCGCTATTTGTTATTCGCGGCAGAATTTGGCGAGCCATCGGGCCATCGGGCCATCGGGCCATCGGGACCGCCTGCCAATTGTACCGTTACTATAATAATAAATTGCTATTACATGATAATAACACCATTGTTTACGAGCGCTGTCTGCGATGCTACGATACCTAGTTAGACTTTATGAGGTGAAAATTAACATTCAAAATATTAGGAGAACACTGTTCTGTATCACTGGTGTAAGTTTTTATCAGGAAAATAAATATCTGGAGGATAATTTCCATATATTACTATATATTTAGTTACTTTCATGTTATATATGGTTTGTTCTGCCTCGTTGTCAAGCGCTACTGCTAAGCTTGGGGTCCTGGGTTCGATCCCCAAACTTTTATTGAGTCTTTTCATCTAGAATTTGTCAGCAGCAGCCCGGAGTTCGGACCGGTGTACGGGTAAAGGCAATGGGCTTGTCCGAAAAGATACAAGTTTACGTAACCTTTCACAGATCACAAGGGTGATATTCTGTGTTTCGTTTCTTTTCCTAGGTACTACGTAGGTATTTCATTACTTACCTCACCTTTAACTTTCGTTATTTCGAGATTGCAGTCATTGTTCAGAGTTCAGGAAAAGAGCTATACATCCTGTTTGGGTCAAGTTCCAATTATTTACCTGTGTTAACTAAGACAAATTATGTGTCATGTACGTCAATCATATGGTCCATACGTCAGGGACTGTTTCGGAGGCAGTTATTGTCGCACGGACCGGTGGTTTTTCCTTAAAATAATTGTGCTATAAGTGATATCAACGTTATCGTCATGTTCCCAGTAGAATTTTAGTTAGAGGAATATTTTATCAAATAAGTAATACTTATGTACTTACATACGTCAGTGAATTTTAATCGAATGATCATTTACATAAAATTGTTGCTACGGTGGTAAAAACAGTAGGTAAACCGCAAGCAATGATTCTGGTATAATTTTATTGTGTGTAAATTGTATCCATCCGATGTTATCAGCAAGCTTAGTAAGTGAAGCCCTTCGAATTGGTTGCCCTTTGATAATATTATGATGTCGGGTTGTCGGACGTCGGTAAGGGCAATGATTGTGAGAACTAACTAATTGCTAATCAAAGTATCGTTTCAAGTTGGACATTGCTGGAATGAGTAAGTGGAGGTCTCTTTCAAGACTATTATTTAAAAGTATTTTAAGGAAATTTGTGGTAAACAAATGGGTCATTATTGAGCTACACACAATATGAAAGGTTGCGGCAACGGTCTCCGAAATGTATGTAATTAATAAAAAATAATCTAATAACCTCTGCTAAACCCTTCGGGGGGTACAAGCGCGATGTTATGTTGTAATCATGCCTTAAGTAAATAGGTATAAACAAACGTGTTGGTAGCTAATGTCCCAGCACACGAGAGAACGGCGCACGCGCCACGATTGCATACTATTGTATTTTCTGGTTTATTTTATTGTTCTGATAATAATAGTAAACTATTAAAAATCAGGATTAATAATTGTTGCACTCATAACGGGAAAACCTGTGTGCATAGGTATATCGTATTATAAATAGATATATTTTATTAGAGTATCTATTATATAATTAATATTTATTTGTCCTGTTCACAATAAATGGAACTTTAATCGATTCTTTCCCCTAGTTGTTGGCGTGTGTTATTTAATCAAATAATTATACTATTTATACATTTCTAAGATTATATGTATTTTTAGTGTAAGGGTCAGAACACACTGAGTCGAACTGCATTTGTTTGTTTGTTAGCAAGCGCTTATCTCTGGAACTACCAGTCGGATTTGGAAAATTATTTTTGTATATGATAGCCACATTCATGAGGAAGGATAAAGACTATACGGGAACGGGAAAAACGGTATTTGCGCGTACGAAGTCGCGGGGAAAAGCAATTTAAAAGTTTATTTACAACACAAACATTCACATATCAGTGAGAGGATTCGAATACCTACACCGCACGGAATTAAAATTGATAAGAATTGTATACCCCTCTTTGAGGAGTGGCTGGAGAGGCGCCACGGCGTCCTCACCTTCCGCCTGACGCAGGTACTTACCGGACACGGCTGTTTCGGGAGGTACCTGTTTCGGATTAAGCGGGAGGACAGGCCCGGATGTCAGCACTGTGAGGATCGCCTGGAGGACACGGTGGACCATACGGTGGAGGTCTGCCCTGCTTGGGCTGAGCACCGCCGTGTCCTCGTCGAGGCGATCGGCGGCGGCAACCTCTCGCGTCCGGCCCTGGTTGAATCCATGGTCCGGAGCGAGGAGGCTTGGGAAGCGGTCACCTCCTTCTGCGAAGCAGTAATGCTAGCGAAGGAGGAGGCGGGCCGCGCGAAGGAAAGGCAAGGCCTTCGTCCCAACCGCCGCTACAGGAGAAGATGCCCCGGGTGTCGGGAGTCGCGTGTCCTATCACCACAAGGCCCGGGTCGATGGCGCGTTGTGTTTCACGCGCGCCTCAAAGAGATGTCAGCATAGAGGACGGGGCCCGCTAGGGCCAGAGCCTGCCAGGGTTGCGGAATTTGTTCGAAAGAGTCACCGCGGCCCTGGAGAGCAAAGGGCTTTGGAAGGAGCACGGATGGGTTTTAGTCAGTAAGAGTCTGACACGCCCTTCAAGAAGTCATTTGATGATTTTCCATCCTTAAAAAAAAAAAAGGCGATCGGTAACTATGTCGAAACTTCCTGCCCTGGTATGAAATCAAAGACAGCAACCGACGAACGGCACCTAGTCGATGACATGATGTTATCTGTATTACCTAGCTTTGGTTCAATTTCATTTATGACCTTTTTTAACGTAAAACTGACGTTAATTCTATACTATCGTCTATTATGTTGTGACGCTAATTTCCTACACCTACCAAACTGATATCGCGGCCGAAGTTTGTTGAAATAATAACGACGATCCGAAGTTACGTGCAACAATGTCCGCACTTGTAAAGGTATCACCACACTCCAAATAAAGGCGGTATTTTGTTCATTGACATTTTAACTTTTGTGTACCACGAATTGAAATATTTCCATTGACATAAAAATCATGTAATTTCCAACGCAACAGTCGTTATTTATTGGGTTTTTTTATTTGCATGTTTTAACTAATTAGGGGACTTTAAATAACGTTATTCTATCCCAAATCTATAGTTGATAGGTTTTCCCCATCCCCAGCGATAGCTTGATGACCTATTGCTGGACTAATTTATTGATTTTTAACTGGCCAAGTGCGAGTCGGACTGGCGTGCAAAGGGTTCCGAACGAATCTCATTTTTAATGCATGTTATTTAAATAATATAGATTTCTTATAGGTTTTACTGTAATCTATAGGTTAGATCTTCATTTTTTCCAAATATTTGGCTCCGTAGTTTTGGAGATAATGGTCATTCTTCATGTAATTTCTTGAATAACTTCGATTTATACTTATTTTAAAATTACGGATAAATATAATTATAAGCATCACCATAACACTCCTTTAGTTCATATGTCACACGGTACCCTCAAAAGTGAACCCCCATACTCAACATTCACTTTTTTACTTAAAACGTCCGTGTTTGGGTCACAAAACTTCATGCGTGTACAAAATTTCAACAAAATCGGTCCAGTAGGTTCGGAGAAAATTGGACGTAATAGACGGACAGACAGAAAGACAGCCAGCCAGACAAACAGACACCCGAGTGATCTTATAAGAGCGATTACGCACTGCATCCAATCCGAATCCGCAAAAATACGCATCTAGAGTCTAAAAAATTGTAAGCAGTCACGCCTGGGACGCCTGGCAGATGTGAAACATCGAAATTATTTTGTACAAGTAATATGCATGAAAGAACTGATTACGATAGAACTAACTCCTTTCAATCGATGCGCCGCCATCTTCTGGCAGTGCTATAGTACGTACGAAGACGGACGGATATGTACGATTTGAATCTGAGGTTATGCGAAAACGTTAATACCTATAAACAGTACCCACTACCCACTACGGCTACTTCAGTCCGTCAATATTTCTTCCGAATTGTAGACTCGTGGATGACGGAGAGCAATCGGATGACAGAAGTCAGATCTAGTGCATAAACTAACGTACAAATAGCTGTATGACTACCTACTTCGGAAAGTATTTTCACGGATTCGGATCGGATGCAGTGCGTAGCCGCTGTAAGGGTTCCGTTTTTTACGGGTGTACGGAGCCCAAAAAAAAAACAAAAAGGACCTAAATTTTCTGCTAAATTAGAAAAAAATTACACTGTCAAAGAACTGTGATGCTTTTCAATCGAAGAGTTTGGTCTTATACCAACACAATTAATCGGGATACTTCCCTTTATATTGGAATTCCTAATAAATAAACTGAAATAGATTTTTCTTCCCGTTTAGTATAAATTCAGGAGTGCGTTACTGACCAATTAAATTTATCCGACACAGGCGGCAGGCAGCGACACAGCGCAGAGCGAGCATGTCGTGCTGACGGACGATCATGAGCAGTGCTGACCATGGCGCTCGATGCCCAGGACTACGAGACCGTGCGACTGAACGTGGAGCGAGTGCCTGTGCACCATGGCAGGAGGATCCTGCCCAACAGCCAGCAGCCCGCCAGCGCCTGGACCGAGAACGAGGAGGAAAGACCTGGAGACAACACCAACAGCCCTGGAGAGAACAGGCGCCTGCTGCCCACCACCGCGCCCCCAGCTAAGCACAAGTCGCGGTTACAGGCCGGCCTCACGCTTGGAGTACACCACAAATACCCTCAAATAACGAAGACGCAGAAAGGATTCGTGAAGACCAAGTTCGAGAAAAGAAAAGACAAGCTCATAGCTTTATTGAAACCCCCGTACTTTATAGTCTCCATGATTATTGTACTTGTAAGTATCTTGATTATTTCAGTCTTGGATATTTTTTTTACTTTTATACCGCAGCGCGCCAGGCAAAGTTTCGGCCTAACGCACGCAGTCTGTATATTACACGAAACATTTCAAGCTGTTTTTACCCCCCTCATAGTTGCTTTTATAAAAATCACAACTTTATAAAACTTGGACTATTTATTACTATCATCTAGTTGAAGATTACTGGAAAGTTTCAAAACCTTAGCTAAAAACGTTGAGGAGATACAGGGGACCAAAAAGTGAGTTTCCCACTGACTCACTAGCTCATCAAAATGATGGGGCACTTCCAGTCATACTAGAAGTGTGAAGATAGGTCTTAGGCTACAATTGAAGGAAAAAAAATGAAAAGTGCATTTTTTGAAAGTTGAAAGGTTGAAATCAGGGTCGGTCCTCATGAGCTTAAAATTTTATTTTATTTGTTTCCACGACAGTAAAAACTTCAAATTTGGTATGCAAGCAACTCTTGAGAACATTTGAAGGAAAAGCGTTATTCTTGATTTAAAAAACATAACTTTATACTCAACTTGATGTTTTGGAATATCGATCCTTTTTTTTTTTAAGTATGGGAAATCATCAAATGACTTCTTCCGCTCTGGGTGTAGCGGAAGGGCGGGTCAGACTCTTACTGACTAAAACCCATCCGTATTCCTTCTAAAGCCCTTTGCGTTCCAGGGCCGCGGTGACTTTCGAACAAATTCCGCAACCCTGGCAGGCTCTGGCCCTAGCGGGCCCCGTCTGCTATGCTGACATCTCTTTGAGGCGCGCATGAAATACAACGCGCATCGACCCGGGCCTGGTGGTAATCGGACAGCGAGCCACCCAACGCTCGCCGTCCGCAGGCCCGCACCTACGGTGGCCGGGGATCGCCCTGCGACTCCCGACGCCCGAGGCGTCTTCTCTTGTAGCGGCGGTTGGGGTGAAGGCCTTGCCTTTCCCTCGCGCGGCCCGCCTCCTCTTTCGCTAGCATTACTGCTTCGCAGAAGGTAACCGCTTCCCAAGCCTCCTCGCTCCGGACTATGGATTCAACCAGGGCCGGACGACGCGAGAGGTTGCCGCCGCCGATCGCCTCGACGAGGACACGGCGGTGCTCAGCCCAAGCAGGGCAGACCTCCACCGTATGCTCCACCGTGTCCTCCGGGCGATCCTCACAGTGCTGACACCCGGGCGTGTCCTCCCGCTTAATCCGAAACAGGTACCTCCCGAAACAGCCGTGTCCGGTAAGTACCTGCGTCAGGCGGAAGGTGAGGACGCCGTGGCGCCTCTCCAGCCACTCCTCAAAGAGGGGCCTTACCGCCGCAATTGTGGCGTGCCCAGCGCTGGGCCGCGATAGTCGCAGTCTCCATACCGCCATAGTATCCTGCCGGAGCTCCGTCCGCCGCGATGCAATTTGCCGTGGCAGCGGAGTTTCGCCCCGGCGAAGCGCCTCCACGCGCCACGCGTAAACGTGCGCGAGGGCTCTCGCCTCCAGATCCCATGGCGGTAATCCGGCAAGGAGGCTCGCCGCCTCGCCGGAGACCGTGCGGTATCCCCGAGCCAGCCGGATGGCCATGACCCTTTGGGCCGCGTTGAGCTGGCGGGCTGGTCGCCCCTTCAGCGTTAGGGCCCACACAGGGGCCCCATAAAGGGCCATGGACCGCACGATCCCCGCATAAAGCCTCCGGCAGGAGGCATTTGGACCCCCTAGATTGGGCAGGAGGCGCTTGAAGGCAGCCCCGGCCCGCTCCAGTCTGTGAGCCAAACGTCGGAAGTGCTCCTCGAAGTTCCACCGGCTGTCGAGAACGAGTCCCAGGTACTTGATCGTCGACCCGACGCCGATGTGAACCCCTCCTACCGTTACTTGGGATCTCGCTGGTGGCCTGTTCCGAGAACCNAGAACCATGAAAGCAAATGGCCTCGGACTTGTGCAGGGCCACCTCGAGACCCAATTGCCGGATCCTTCCAACGACTATCGCGACCCCGCGTGTCATCAAGTCGGCCGCCGCCTGATGCGACCTCTCTTGTGCCAGAACTAGCGTATCGTCAGCGTAACAGATTACGCTGACGCTGTTAGGGAGGTCAGCACGCAGCACCCAGTCGTAACCGATGTCCCACAGGAGTGGCCCCAGAACCGAACCCTGTGGGACATAAATCATTCCTATCATTTACTTGGAAAAAGACATGATATCCCCCAAAAAACCAAAATTATTAAAAAAAGTTTTTTTCTTTATTACATTGATCGTAAAATCGACGTCAACGAAAACGATTTTAGAGTGTTTTATCATTTATTCGGTTAGGAAAGACCCAAGCTCTCTGTTCACTCGTATTCTCAAAAAAATACATGTTACAGTCATGAACTATTCTGCAGTACTGAAATGCTAGGCCTATTATTGATCTCATCATAGGCCGAATTTGTGAGGATAAGAACTTGGCCTTTTTTCACATTTTTGTTTTTTGGGGTATATTAACTACAATATTTATTTATGAAACGTTTAGAATTTTCCCAAGTTATCATATCGGCCTGATAAATGAGTCAGTTAGTTCATCTTGATGTTGATGTCACAATTCTTGTTGTCCCTAGGTACTCATCCACATATCATTAACGGAAGACATGCGCCAGACGCTGCAGTGGTCTCCAAACGTTTGGTGTCGCCAACCCTGGCGGCTCTTCACCTACGGCTTTGTTCACGCCAACCATGCACATCTGGCTCTCAACGCTCTCGTAGCACTAGCTGTAAGTATTCTTTTGTTTCCTGTCCAGTGCTTGCTCTGAATGGTAGTGGTCCCATCGTTCTTCTGGTCCGAAGGGTTGACTCCAAAACCAGTATCAGTTTCCAACTAGATACCATCTGGAAGTTAGCAGCAGGGCACATCTTCCAATCTGTTCTATGTGTCCTAGGTGGGCTGGCCGCTAGAGCGCGAGCAGGGTCCGTGGCGGGTGGTGGTGCTGTGGTGCGGGGGGGTGGCAGCGGGCGCGCTCGGCGCAGGCGCACTGCAGCCGCACGTGCAAGTAGTCGGCGCCTCCGCCGCGGTATATGCACTGCTCACCGCGCATATCGCTAATGTGTGCCTTAGGTGAGTTCCTTCTGCTTGAGTTTTAAATGGGTATTTGTAATTGTTAAGGTTTTGTAAGAGCTTACAGTTTTGTAGTGTGTAACCCAACAAGATTTACAAATAAGGTTTTTTATTCTGTTTAAAATCAATACGCAGTTTTTTTCTGTCTAGCTTTTTTAATTAACATGATCTTTGTAAATTATTCTTTTGAAGAGTATTGTGAAAACATAAACAAGATCTTATTTTAAAGGTATGGCCACATCCCCCTATGGTGGTTCCGTCCGCTGAGCGTGCTGGTGTTGGGCTTGTCGGAGTTGTGCTGGTCGTTGGCGCGCGCGCCGGCGCAACTGGGCGCACCCGCCGCGGCGCACGCGCACGCCTCCCAGGACTACGTGGCCTGGGCCGCGCACATCCTCGGCGCCGCTGTTGGCATCCCGCTCGCCTTCAGTGTGTTCACTGGTACGTATTGACTTTTAGATTCAGTTAGTGTCAATATTGTTGAAGGTCCTTCGTAACTTTTTAAATATCTGTATCTTTATGTGATTTAGTTTTTGCCTGCGACTCTGTACGCGCATATCCCGTTTTTTCCCGCTCCCGTAGGAATTTCGGGAAATTATCTTTGAGTCCCTTACACTCCCCAAGGAACCTATACGTCTGTCAGTGAGTCAGTCATCATCAGTAATGGTAGAACTTTATATATATTGATTTATGGAATTTCTCCTTGGCAACAGGTGAAAATAACAAGAAGGCGTACGTGATAGCGTGCCGCGTGGTGTCGGGCGCGCTGCTGGCGGCGGGCGCGGCGGCGGCCACGGTCTACTACAGCTGGGACGCGGACTACACCTGAACCCTGGCCGCGGAACACTTGCGACTCAATCAAAGTGCAATTTGTACTCATCCGTCCGCTATTCGTGGCTTAGAATAGCTTTTGATGGGAATTTTACACCTCTGTTACTGTATATAGTACAGAGATAGGCGGCAGTGTAAAGACGTCGCCATATATTACGTTTTATGGATGTTTTTCACGTTCTAGCAGTAAGCGTTGTGTACAGACAAGGTTCTCTGGAATTAATGTTTTAAGGAAAACGTAAAAATAAGTCGTAAATAATTCTAAATTGTGACTCCGTCTAACTACGTTGAATTTTATCAAATTATTAAAAAGTAAGTAACGTTTGAAGGCGTGTAGGTACTTATTTCTCGATTTAATCATAATTCAAAACGACCTGATGTAGTGAGTGCCTAAAATGTAGGATTGTAATATTTGATGTATTTGTGGTGATGATGTGTGATGGCGGAGTTAGCAATCTTATTGATTTCTGTGAAATCACTTTCGATTGTTTTGCATCAAAACGTTGGATGAACGGCTAGTGATATTTTTTAAGCTTTGTACTTATGCAACGGTTCTATTAAGTATATATTCTAATGTTAGTGTCAAGTGCAATTGTAATGAAAGACCTGCAAAACTCTTGCATAAGCATGATTATTGTAACCTTATAATCTCACATTGCGTTGTTTTAAAATTGTTTTGTTAAATATTCTGTTTTAGCGCGAATTTTGTTTGTGTTAATTTTCCTCATTAGCGGATCTTCAATTTGCACAAAATAAGATAATTTAGCAACGTACTATCACCATATCAAGTAACTGGACAATGTTAACTAAAACATACATCACACATATGTCATACAGGTGGTCCTAGTTCAGGGGTCGAGACCACATTGATGTAACGTATATTTGAAGTTTTACAAATCAAATTATTAAATGATCGTACATGATATGCTATTTACATCTGCTATATCAGGGGATAAAAAAACATTGACGAACGAAAATAATGATCTCCAGCTCACAAAAAGAAGAAGATAAAACTGAATTAATTTTAAGCATTTTTCAAGTCAATAAATGTTACAATAATTTGAAAGACCCTGTTTAAAATGACCACAACCAAAGAGATTAGTGTATTCTAGTCAACACTGATTTATGTTATAGGTACTTACCTAAGTAATACATGACTTTACTGAACTTGTGTTTGTTGTTATTTTATAACTTTATCATTTGCCCTTCGTATAATATGAGCTGAAACAAACCTGCTGCGATTACCTAAATATGATCTCTATAATTATATAAAACCACATTTACGTACCTAACGCAAGACATAAAGGGTTCAAACGAAATACATGATCGTATTATGGCAGGTGTTCAGTAAAATCTGATCCAAAATAAAGGGCGACACATTTTTGAAAATCCCTCGTCATGTAGATATTTTCGAAAAGTTGACGAAAAATATTTTTTTAACTTTTATTGGGATGTCCCAATTTTGCTCTCTGAAAAAATCTCAATGCTTTTAAAAACATTTATTTCTAAAACTTCGCCCGCGACTTCGTTCACGCGGAATTTAGCGGCCATATTGAAATTATTACAATATTGAGTATTGTATATTGAATTGTCACCAGAACTAAACGTGTATGCAAAATTTCAGCTCAATCGGATACCAACAAAATATGGTCGAAAAATGGTTTGAACATTTTGACGGACAACTTACAAACATACTAACATACGAACAGTGCAAGTTAAATAAAAGCTTGTAAAAACATAAGAAATTCTTCTGACAACTAAAGTCTTCTATGTGGTGGCTATGCCACAAAAGTCCTATCCCCTTTATTTCAGTTATCTCATATAAATGTGAGTGTTTTTGTGTCGTGATGAACCTTCTGTATTGTAAGTTTGGCTTTAATAATAATAATTCTTTATTATCAGGCAACTAAGGCCCATAGATAAATAAATAAATAGATAAAATACACAAATTAAACATACAAAAAATAAACTAAAACATATTAATCTTACTTAATTAACTTATAAACTAAGACACGCGAAGTGACGGCGTCGAGTTACGCTGCGCGGTGTCGCATAGCCTGCCGCGAAAACGTCGGTAGACTACCACCCTTCGGCCAAAACTCTTCCTTTAGGAACGTGTCGAGATGTTATGTCGGAACCCGCACCACAAACGACTTGAAGTTTAGTAAGTCTTGCTGTGAGCTGACCCTAACATCACACAATACTTTATCAGTACACTGCTCTCTTATACAACATATTTATTTTCTTTATTATCACAACATATCAGGGCCTTCTGACCCTGGTATTAAATCAAAATTTCAAGAATAGACATACATATAGACATAAGTTAGCTCGAAATATTAATGATGATCCGAAGTTACGCGCAACAGTGTTCGTGAACTTGAAAGGTATCGCCACACTTAGCAAATAAATGCGGTTTTTTGTTCATTGACAGTTTCCTTTTTTGTACCACGAATTGAAATATGTTTTTCAGCGAAATAGTCTATATTTATTGGGTTTTTTTATTTATTCACATGTTTTAACTAATAAGGCTCTTTAAATAAAGTTGATAGGGTTTCCTTGCTTGTTAAGCTATCGTTAAACTATTTTTTTTATTCATAGAAATGTAGCAAAATTACATACATTTTTCTACAAATTTCAAAAAAATATAAATGTTCAAATCAATCAAAGAACTATTGCGCTTGTCAATAGATAATTTATTAAAATCAACAAGTGTGATCTTATAACAACACAATTAATCGGGATACTTCCCTTTATATTGGAATTCCTAATTAATCAACTGAAATATATTTTTCCTTCTCATTTGCTATAAATTCAAGCGCGCTTTACTGACCGGTTACATTTGTCCGACAAATGAGGCGGCAGGCAGCGGCACGGCGCGGAGCGAGCATGTCGTGCTGACGGACGATTATGAGCAGTGCTGACCATGGCGCCCGATGCCCAGGACTGCGAGACCGTGCGACTGAACGTGGAGCGAGTGCCTGGGCACCATGGCAGGAGGATCCTGCCCGACGGCCAGCAGCCCGCCAGCGCCTGGACCGAAAACGAGGAGGAGAGACCTGGAGACAACACCAACAGCCCTGGAGAGAACGGGCGCCTGCTGCCCACCACCGCGCCCCCAGCTAAGCACAAGTCGCGGCTACAGGCCGGCCTCACGCTTGGAGTACACCACAAATACCCTCAAATAACGAAGACGCAGAAAGGATTCGTGAACACCAAGTTCGAGAAAAGAAAATACAAGCTCACAGCTTTATTGAAACCCCCGTACTTTATAGTCTCCATGATTATTTTACTTGTAAGTATCTCGATATATTGGATATTTTTATCTACTTATGTATTTACAGCAATGAAACGTTTAGAATTTTCCAAGTTATCATATCTCCCTGATGAATGAGTCAGTTAGTTCATCTTGATGTTGATGTCACAATTCTTGTTGTGCCTAGGTACTCATCCACATATCATTAACGGAAGACATGCGCCAGATGCTGCAGTGGTCTCCGAACGTTTGGTGTCGCCAACCCTGGCGGCTCTTCACCTACGGCTTTGTTCACGCCAACCATACACATCTGGCTCTCAACGCTCTCGTAGCACTAGCTGTAAGTATTCTTTTGTTTCCTGTCCAGCGCTAGCTCTGAATGGTAGTGGTCCCATTGTTCTTCTAGTCCGAAGGGTTGACTCCAAAACCAGTATTAGATTCCAACTAGATACCATCTGGAAGTTAGCAGCAGGGCACATCTTTACAATTTCACTTCAGTTTATCCAAATGGTCCAGTGTTTTAACCTGTTCTATGTGTCCTAGGTGGGCTGGCCGCTGGAGCGCGAGCAGGGTCCGTGGCGGGTGGTGGTGCTGTGGTGCGGGGGGCTGGTTGCGGGCGCGCTCGGCTCAGGCGCACTGCAGCCGCGCGTGCAAGTAGTCGGCGCCTCCGCCGCGGTGTATGCGCTGCTCACCGCGCATATCTCTAATGTGTGCCTTAGGTGAGTTTCTTCCG
Source organism: Mamestra configurata (assembly GCA_002192655.3). Taxonomy (NCBI): domain Eukaryota; kingdom Metazoa; phylum Arthropoda; class Insecta; order Lepidoptera; family Noctuidae; genus Mamestra; species Mamestra configurata. Next base: position 117,895 of record NDFZ01005133.1, read on the forward strand.
CTTATATTTTTAAAAGGGACTTGTAATTGTAAAAGTTCAATTATATTTTCTTTAAACTTTAACAGTAAATACATACATACTTAAGAAAATGTATCAATTGCTAATTTAACATTATAGTATGCGCCAGATAAATGTGGAATAAAGTATATTGACCTTTCCCTAATAACTGTTCATAGGTACCTACCTGAACAATTAAATATGAATCGTTTTTCATTATTAGACAATGTTAAGGATCACGAGAGATGATGATTCGGGACAGCTTTGTGTCATTAATTCCGTTTTTCAAATTAAAAATGTCAATAATTGTAGGTGGGTCAATGACCGTTATTCCACGATTATCTGGCGCCTACTATAGCAATTGAAACATTTTCTTAAGTATGTAACACAATTAAATTTACCACTAAGGTTTTTTTATCGATTTAAAATCAGTCTATTTATTATCTATTTTATTATTATCTATTTTATTACTACCACATTTATAATTCAAAATAATGCACATGATCTTTGTAAATTCTCCGTTTGAAAAGTATTGCCAAAATCTAAACAAGATCTTCTTTTAAAGGTTCGGCCACATCCCCCTGTGGTGGTTCCGTCTGCTTAGCGTGCTGGTGCAGTGTATTTCGGAGTTGTGCTGGTCGCTGACGCACGCGCCGGAGCCTCTGGGTGTGCCCGCCGCGGCGCACGCGCCTGCCTCCCTTGACAACGTGGCCTGGGCGGCGCACATCCTCGGCGCCGCTGTCGGCATCCCGCTCGCCTTTATTATATTCACTGGTACGTATTGGCTTTTAGATTTCGTTGGTGTCAATTGTTTTTGTAGCCCCTTCAAAGCTTGTTGAAATATTTGTGTCTTTGTGTCTTATTTATGGTGTTTATCCATGGTTACAGGTGAACATAACAAGAAGGCGTACGTGATAGCGTGCCGCGTGGTGTCGGGCGCGCTGCTGGCGGCGGGCGCGGCGGCAGCCACGGTCTACTATAGCTGGGACGCGGACTACACCTGAACCCTGGCCGCGGAACACTTGCGTCTCAATCAAAGTGCAATTTATACTCATCCGTCCGCTATTCGTGGCTTAGAATAGCTTTTGATGGGAATTTTACACCTCCTCAGTAGTAATTATAGTACAGAGATAGGCGGCAGTGTAAAGACGTCGCCATATATTACGGATTATGGATGTTTTTCACGTTCTAGCAGTAAGCGTTGTGTATAGACAAGGTTCTCTGGAATTAATGTTTTAAGAAAAACGTAAAAATAAGTCGTAAATAATTCTAAATTGTGACTCCGTCTTGTTTGAAAAGTATGAAGTGACGTTGAATTTTATCAAATTATTAAAAAGTAAGTAACGTTTGAAGGCGTGTAGGTACTTATTTCTCGATTTAATCATAATTCAAAACGACCTGATGTAGTGAGTGCCTAAAATGTAGGATTGTAATATTTGATGTATCTGTGGTGATGATGTGTGATGACTGATGATGTGTGATGGCGGAGTTAGCAATGTTATCGATTTCTCTGAAATCACTTTCGATTGTTTTGCATCAAAACGTTGGATGAGCGGCTAGTGATATTTTGTAGGCTTTGTACTTATGCAACGGTTCTATTATATATTCTTATTTAAACAGCAATCAAGTGCAAGTGTAAGCAAACATAAGAAACTTTTTTTAATCATAATTATTGTAACCACATAATTTCACGTTTCGTTGTTGTAAAAATTGTTTATTTTTATTTTTATAGTGTTTTGAATTTTGTTTGAGTTAATTTTCCTCATTAGCGGATCTTCAATTTGCACAAAATAAGATAATTTAGCAACGTACTATCACCATATCAAGTTACTGGACAATGTTAACTAAAACATACATCACACATATGTCATACAGGTGGTCCTAGTTCAGGGGTCGAGACCACATTGATGTAACGTATATTTGAAGTTTTACAAATCAAATTATTAAATGATCGTACATGATATGCTATTTACATCTGCTATATCAGGGGATAAAAAAACATTGACAAACGAAAATAATTATCTCCAGCTCACAAAAAGAAGAAGATAAAACTGAATTTATTTTAAGCATTTTTCAAGTCAATAAATGTTACAATAATTTGAAAGAACCTGTTTAAAATGACCACAACCAAAGAGATTAGTGTATTCTAGTCAACACTGATTTATGTTATAGGTAAGTAATACATGACTTTACTGAACTTGTGTTTGTTGTTATTTTATAACTTTATCATTTGCCATACCCCTTCGTATAATATGAGCTGAAACAAATCTGCTGTGATTACTTAAACATGATCTCTATAATTATGTGAAATCACATTTACCTACATAACGCAAGGCATAAAGGGTATAAATTAAATTTCAGTAAAATCTGATCCAAACTAAAGGGCGCCACAATATTGAAAATCCCAGAATGAAAAATGTAGGTAAATGTGAGCAGGGCATGGCGAGCGGTGTATGTCAGGGTTTGGAGTAATTGGAGTATCCATTTCGTTAAGGTAAACGAGACGGTGTAGGTACACTGTCTCGTTTACCCCAATGAAATGGATATAAAGTGTGTGTGTATTTTTTATAGTGGTGGTTTTGTAGTGATGTTATAAAAATACACACACAAATTTTTTTTTAGTTAATATATGGTCTTGCTCTTGACGATGGAGCGAGCTTACCTAGAAGAAGCCTGTTCACTCTAATTTTGAAGAGATTAGGCTTGTATGCGTTCGGAAACACAGACGCAGACAAAGTTCCACTCCTTTGCTGTGCGCATTATAAAAGCCAAGCTGTGAAGCTTGGCATCCACCAGTTTTACGTCGCCAATGAGCCTTTTAGCTCTGCGTTCCACCGAGTCAAGCGCGGTAAGTTATTTAGCTGAGCCATCCTAAAGGTGGCCATACTCCATGCAGGATCGGACTTGTGCTTTCTAAAGGGTTAAAAGCTGTCCAGGCGTGAAGTATCGCTTCACTCTATTTAGGATGCCCAGCTTTTTGGCCGCAGTTTGGGCTTTGTGCTCAATGGTGGCACCGAAGTTGAGACTGGTTGTCAACTCCATGCCTAGGAGCTCGAGCCGATCGGTTACAGGAACAGAAGTACCCCGAAAAATAGGAGTTATTTCGAAACGACTCCTTTTTGAGGTAAAAAGACACGCTTGTATTTTGGTGGCATTAAAAGAGACCAGATTGTCATCACCCCACTGGGAGACAAGACTTAAGGTCAAATTTGTCCGCTCTACCATGGCCTCTCTCAAGGAACGAACTTCTTCCCCGCTGGATCTTGCGCTGGACAAGTATCTCTCTGAAACCAAACTGTCATCTGTATACCCAACAATACCAGGCTGAACCAGGTCGTTGATGTGCAGCAGGATATCGACAATATAAACGATAAATTAAAAATAAACAAACAGTCATTCGAACAGACCTTCAAGGTCACAATTCGTACAGAGGCAGAAGCCACCCAGATACACAGTGTATCAGCAAGCCAACACAGCTATGTGAATATACGGCAGTGCTGTACCAGGTAAACCGACAGTTTTGTCGGGAGCAGGAGCTCTTTCTTGAATCCAGTTCAAAGACAAGACTAAGACTAAGAGTGACTCGCACATTTTTTTTTGTTTTGTGGGTGTCTTCTCGCAGTTCAACCTATGAGGTTGTCGACTGCTTAGCCGGGCTGGCCTGTGGTGGTCTTAATATAAATATGAAAGACTCCAGCCAGGGTTTATTTAAACTTACAAAGTAAGCGACTACACGTTAAGGGCACCGCCTGTGTGGTACGGGCCTCGGCTTGGGGCATCGCTGGGGGAGGACAGCTAGGGACGGGCTGGTGAGAACTGTGTGACTGGCACACCGAGTGCACACTCTTTTATAAAGCGGTGTTCCACTCCACGGCAACTCTGTCCGTTGGCGTACGGAAATACGTCACGTGTTAACTTCATACAAAACACTAAAATTAGCTAAATCTAATAAGATTTACATTGTAAATTAATCAAATTGAACAAGAATAATTATCGTAATAAACAATAGTGGTTTAACAAAGTAAATCGTTTTAAAACCAAAATAACATGTCATGATTTGTGCTGAAGAAGTCCAACGGTTACGATTTTTGAAATAAGTTGTCAAAAATCAATTCGCGTGTACACAGAGTACTCTATAAATCATGTTTTGATTTATTAGACAATATTTTATAGTACAATTACTTAAATTAACAATATGAATAAAAAATATGTTTACATAGTTTACCAACTAGGTACCCACAATTGTAATTGATAACCAACCATATATATTAGTCTATGTAACCAACTCCGACATATGTATATAAAATAAAAAGGTCTACTGATTAAACACGAAATATCGAAAACTACTTAATCTATGATTATGAAATTTGGCATGTTGGTAGATTACAAGCAGGAGACGTCAGCTAAGAAAGGATTTTAGGAAACTCTTCCCGTAAAGGGGTGAAATAGGGGGTTTAAGTTTGTATGGAAAATCTTATTCTTTAGGCCAATTTACTTGAAACTTGGTACGAATACTGACCTAATTGAATTATAAAGTTTGTCATAAACGTTTTTAAAAACTACCCCCAAAAGACGATTTAGGGAGTGTTCAAGTTCGTTTAGAATATTGTTATTCCTTGGGTTTATAAATTTGAAAACTTTGCACAAATACTAACCTAAATGAATCATAAATGATGTCTATGGAATTTCTTTTCCGTTCTTCTCCATAAGAATGTACTTTTTGCGAATGGACAAATAGAGTCTCTTATATTTTAATTTTAAACTGTAAATTTGACGTTCATAAGTGCCTTTTAATGGTCTAGTTGAAATAAATGAATTGACTTTGACTTTGACTTTGACATCATTCATTTTTCATAACTAACCCCAATGCGTTTTAAGGAGTTGTTAAAGTTTTTAACGCTTTCCCCGAAATACGCGTTCTACATTTTTCTAAAATCAACCACTGAAGGGATATTAAGGGCTGAAACGGATTTTTTCATAATCAACACCTAAAGGAATGAAGGGCGCAACAGTTGCGAGGATCATGTGGTCTCAGCAGCAAAAAGTCTGGGTAAGACATGAAAATCTTTGAGATTTATTTTCCAAAACTACCCTTTGAAGTGGGCAGAGGGGCGTTAAATTTCGTGGAATATCTACTTACTCCGCGCGGACGAAGTCGCGGGCGAAGTGTTTAGTGTATATTGGTCACTTAAGATAGAACATTGGCAAAAATCAATCCCGAAGTGTAGTTTTTCTGTCATGTTTTGTAAACTTACTTTGCATACTACTGTATAAATTCAAGTTTTTAAAACTCGAATTTATACAGATGATACAGATTTATACGGATGTGTTGCTTGGGAGTTTGTTGCGCCACTTCTTCTTCCCAGCTAAAACACTAGGAAGTGGTGACGGGCGGGCGTTTTGGGGGACTGTCTTTATGTAGAACTTTGACGTTCAAAAAGTGCTGTCTTTTAAAAAAAAATTACTTGATTTGATTTTGAGTTTTATCCAAGATCATCCAAAAACATTAAAAATAAAAAATATGTATGGTTTATTTTAATGTCTTGTAGCAAAATATGGAGTTGACATTAATAATTATTACGCGCGACAAATGAACTGAACTAACGAATTTTGTTAGCGGTTACAAGGGAAATTTGCTATCATGCCCGATATCCGCTTTCAGTTTGCTTTGACATGGCAGGACGAAGAGGGATTAGATTATTATATGGTTAGTATATAACGTCTACAAGGTTTTATCCCTTACAATTTGTGCCAATTTCGCATTTTATGAACATTAATGTTGCCTCTATAAAGTAAAAAAAGAAATAGCTTTTATTACATGTATAAAGTAACTTTTTGCTGGTCGGGTAGTGCTACTAGTGGACATCATAACGTATGAAGGGACGTTTCATCTAAAGTTTGCTGTAAGTATCGAAAAAAGTTTAATCTGCCGTTCAACAAATTTTAGGACGAAAATAACGGCTTAAACTTCAACTTTCTATTTTTGTGTAAAGCTAAGAAATAAAGTTCTGAAAACGTGTGACAATCAATCAAACTTAAAAGTCATTTATTCAAATTAGGCTGAGTGCCAGCACTTCTTGAACGTCAAAGTTCTACATAAAGACAGTCCTCTAAAACGCCCGCCCGTCACCACTTCCTAGTGTTTTAGGTGGGAAGAAGGTAATTATAATGTTTGAGAAATATGTACTGAAATTGTATTATCTTAAGCGCCAAAAAAATGCTTAGAATTGCACGAAACTAGATTTATCCGAAACAGAAAAAAAAGCTGAATCCGAGTATGTGTATGTCACCGGAAAATTGCAAAAACGCCGCAAGGTGGTACAATATGGCGTGAAATTGTAAACAATATTTTCTTAACAAGACTCGGATATATTGGAAACTATTGAATTTGGATGGGATTTATTGTATACAAAACGATTTTTTCACAATATATCGGGATATTATAATCGATTAAAGATATATTATAATCTTATAGTGTTCAATTTTCCCGTGACATATACCTATAACTCAATATCGTCCAAAATGTCCCTTCAAACAAATAGCCTTTCACCCCTCGATTAATACAAAATATAGCAACAGGTACCTAAATTTTTCTACAAATAATAAAAATAATTATACATTATCAAATGTAAAGAACTATTGTGCTTGTCAACAGATTACTTAACATTAACAAGTATGGTCGTATACCAACACAATTAATCGGGATACTTCCCAATAGAAGGAATAGTTTACAAAAGCAAACAAAGTACACACATCCTCGAAACCGGCGCGACCCTCACAGGCTCGTGCTGGATGTCATGCCAAGCTAATATAATATAATAAAAGCTGTTTGTACGTGTGTAGAAATATTTAATAAGATACCGAACGACCTACAAATTCTAGATAACAGATTATTTAAAAGTAAATTGTATGGTTGGCTGTCCACTAATAGTTTATATAGTGTAAAAGAGTTTTAAGATACAACAAACTTTAATGACTAAATTGTATGCACGAATAATTTGCTCCCTTAATGTTAAGCAAACACACACGTTTTTATGCAACTAAATTGTATTCGTACCGGCGCGGCGGCGTGATGTTAAGTAATGAACTGGTGAAAACAATAAATAGACATGCGATTTCAACAATCCCGGGAGATTTCCTATTATTTATTAAAGAGTTCCGTTGCCTATCGCCGAAGTTCTTCATCAGATCTTCACCAAATTGAAATGGTACCAGTTTGGAAAAATATTCTTCCAAACAAAAAATAATTATCCAAATCGGTTACTACTCAACTATATTTTTTCCTGGGATCTTATACCTTCCAACATCAGCTCAGCAAGATGAGATGTTGATTACTAGGCACAATTATCTGAATTGCGTTACAGAGAATATGAAAATAATTGTATGTGCCTTAAAAATTTGAAGGTTGCTCTCGATTTCCCTAGGATCCCATCATCAAATTTTGACTTGGTGCCAATGGGACCACCTCATGAGTACAGGCTTTCAAATAAAAAAGAATCATCTAAACCCATTCATGATTGACGGAATCGAATAACAAACATACAAAAAAAACAGTCGAATTGAGAACCTCCTCCTGAAGTCGGTTAATTAACTGAAATATATGTATATTCCGTCTCATCTATATCTAAACTAATATTATAAATGCGAAAGTTTGGATTGCTGGATGGACGGATGTTTGTTACTCCATCACGTCAGAACGGCTGAACTTATCTTGATTTTTTTTCCGTGAGTAGGTATATTCCCTTGGGATAATTTTCGACATTCACGTGGGCAGAGTCGCGGGCCGCAGCTAGGTTAATATAAATTCAGGCGCGCGTTACTCTCGATTACATTCGTCCGACACAGGCGGCAGGCAGCGGCACAGCGCGGAGCGAGCATGTCGTGCTGACGGACGATCATGAGCAGTGCTGACCATGGCGTCCGATGCCCAGGACTGCGAGACCGACTGCGACTGAACGTGGAGCGAGTGCCTGTGCACCATGGCAGGAGGATCCTGCCCAACGGCCAGCAGCCCGCCAGCGCCTGGACCGAAAACGAGGAGGAGAGACCTGGAGACAACACCAACAGCCCTGGAGAGAACGGGCGCCTGCTGCCCACCACCGCGCCCCCAGCTAAGCACAAGTCGCGGCTACAGGCCGGCCTCACGCTTGGAGTACACCACAAATACCCTCAAATAACGAAGACGCAGAAAGGATTCGTGAAGACCAAGTTCGAGAAAAGAAAAGACAAGCTCATAGCTTTATTGAAACCCCCGTACTTTATAGTCTCTATGATTATTTTACTTGTAAGTATCTCGATATATTGGATATTTTTATCTACTTATGTATTTACAGCAATGAAACGTTTAAAATTTTTCAAGTTATCATATCTCCCTGATGAATGGGTCAGTTAGTTCACCTTGATGTTGATGTCACAATGCTTGTTGTCCCTAGGTACTCATCCACATATCATTAACGGAAGACATGCGCCAGACGCTGCAGTGGTCTCCGAACGTTTGGTGTCGGCAACCCTGGCGGCTCTTCACCTACGGCTTTGTTCACGCCAACCACGCACATCTGGCTCTCAACGCTTTCGTAGCATTAGCTGTAAGTATTTTTTTGTTTTCCTGTCCAGTGCTAGCTCTGAATGGTAGTGGTCCCATCGTTCTTCTGGCCCGAAGGGTTGACTCCAAAACCAGTATCAGATTCCAACTAGATACCATCTGGAAGTTAGCACCAGGGCACATCTTTACAATGTCACTTCAGTTTATCCAAATGGTTCAGTGTTTTAACCTGTTCTATGTGTCCCAGGTGGGCTGGCCGCTGGAGCGCGAGCAGGGTCCGTGGCGGGTGGTGGTGCTGTGGTGCGGGGGGCTGGTTGCGGGCGCGCTCGGCTCAGGCGCACTGCAGCCGCGCGTGCAAGTAGTCGGCGCCTCCGCCGCGGTGTATGCGCTGCTCACCGCGCATATCTCTAATGTGTGCCTTAGGTGAGTTTCTTCCGCTTATATTTTTAAAAGGGACTTGTAATTGTAAGAGTTCAATTATATTTTCTTTAAACTTTAATAGTTAATAGATAAATAAGCGATTGATACATTTTCTTTAGTATGTAACACAATTAATTTTACCAATAAGGTTTTTAATTCGATTTAAAAACGGTCCTCAGCTTTAGCATCTATTTGTAATTCAAAATAATTCTCATGATCTTTGTAAATTCTTCTTTTGAAAAGTTTTGCCAACATCTAAACGAGATCTTCTTTTAAAGGTTCGGCCACATCTCCTTGTGGTGGTTCCGTCCGCTGAGCGTGCTGGTGCAGGTAATTTCGGAGTTGTGCTGTTCGCTGACGCAGTCGCCGGAGCCTCTGGGCGTTTCCGCCGCGGCGCACGCGCACACCTACCAGGACCACGTAGCCTGGGGCACGCACATCTTCGGCGCCGCTGTCGGCATCCCGCTCGCCTTCTTTGTGTTCACTGGTAGGTATTGGATTTTAGATTTCGTTGGTGACAGTATTTTTGTACGCCCTTCGAGCTTTTTGAAATATTTGTCTCTTTATGTCATATTTATGTTATTCTTCCATGGTTACAGGTGAACATAACAAGAAGGCGTACGTGATAGCGTGCCGCGTGGTGTCGGGCGCGCTGCTGGCGGCGGGCGCGGCGGCAGCCACGGTCTACTACAGCTGGGACGCGGACTACACCTGAACCCTGGCCGCGGAACACTTGCGACTCAATCAAAGTGCAATTTATACTCATCCGTCCGCTATTCTTGACTTAGAATAGCTTTCGATGGGAATTTTACACCTCCTCAGTAGTAATTATAGTACAGTGATTGGCGGCAGTGTAAAGTCGTCGCCATTAAGGATCTTTTTCACATTCTAGCAGTAAGCGTTGTGTACAGACAAAGTTCTAGAAATAATGTTTTAAGGAAAACGTAAAAGTAGTCGTGAATTCTAGATTGTGACTCCACCTAATTAAGTTTGAACTGTGGTTTGATTGCGAATAGGTTCCTATTTCTCGATGAAATCAAGTAATTCAAAAACACCTATGCGTTGAAATAATGTAAGATTGTAATATGTCGATGTATTTGTGGTGATGATGTGTGATGGCGGAGCTCTTAATGTTATTGATTTCTGTGAAATCACTTTCGATTGTTTTACATTAAAACGATGACGTTGCTCGGTTGTGATAATTTGTAAGCTTTGTACTTATTTATGCAACGGTTACATTAAATATTCTAATTTTAGTAGCAATCAAGTTCAATTGTAACTAAATAAATACGAAACTCTTTCAGATGTATTTATTGTAACCTCGTAATTTCACATTTCTTTGTCGTAAAATTGATTTGTTAAAATTTGTATACTGTCGCAAATTTTGTTTGTATTAATATTTCTCATTAGCGCGCGCAAAGTACATAATGAAGCAACGAACTATCACCATAGTGACTGACTGTGAACTGAAACATACATTGGTGTTATTTACATCTGCTTTATCAGGGGACAATAAAACATTGATAGATGAAATTATCGTCGGGTCACGAACATAAAAATGGAAATGTTAACTTGTTTTTGCCATGTTTTCAATAACAAATACGAAGTCAATATAGGTAGCAATTGTTAAAAGAAGACTACAACTAAAGAGATTAGTGCGTTCTAGTCAACACTGATTTAAGTTATAACTTATAAGTATTATGTGACTTAACTGAACTTGTTTTTGTTGTTATTTTATAACTTTATCATGCCCCTTCGTATAATATGAGCTGAAACAAACATGCTATGATTACCTAAACTTGCCAACATCTTATCTCTATAATAATATGAAACCACATTTACCTACCTAACGCAAGGCATATAGGGAATAAATGAAATACATGAGCGTAATATGGCGGGACGGGTTCAGTAAAATCTCATCTAAACAAAAGGGCGCCACATTATTGAAAATCCCACGTATGTAGATATTCCATAAAAGTCGACGAAAAAAACAAAATTTGCTCTCTGAACAAATCTCAAAGCTTTTAAAACATTTATTTCTAGAATCACAATAACTTCAACTTGAATTCCACGTAAGGGGGAAGGAGTCCTACAAATTCTCACTAAGACAGGCGAGGAGTCCAAAGTGAAAGAATAGAATAGAATATTTATTTTTGCGTAAAATTATGGTACTTTGTGAAAGAAATAATAGCTCGGGGAAATAATGGACGCTCTCTCATACAGGGTTATTTGTACAACACTATCAACCTTTTAGAGAGTGGAAGTACACATGATTATAAACAACTTGTACTATGAGACTAATTCTGAAAACTTGAAAAAAAATCAGCTTTTCAGTACATCTTGTCTAGTTATGGACACACAAATGTATGGAGGCAGCAGAATTTTTTTTTCTTGATTTTGTTTTCATTCCAAAGAAAGAGTTGTTTATAATCATGTGTACTGTCAATCTCTAAAAGGTTGTTAGTGTTTTACCAATAACCCTGTATAATGCATAGTACTGTAACTGCATGTGAAGTTATGTTATGTGAAGTAAACGAAGAATAAACTCACAATCGACTCAATCGAATGTTGATTAGGTATTTGGGTTCCTTAACTCCAAAAAAAAAAATGCTTGATTGATGAAAAAATCAGAAGAATCAAGAGTCATTGCAAGGCATTACGCTAGATCTTGCTGGTGGAGTAAGCTGAACAGTGTACTATTGTAGATACTCCCACAGTTTATCGGTGACGCGGGCAGTACTTATTGGATGTTTGGGAGACTTCGTGATAAGAATACCAGTGTACAATTCAAGGTGAAGTCCCTGAACCTGACATTACATTTTATCTCGGGCGCTACTGTACCCACGCAGTTTCAGATGATAACATTGCTAATGATAACATGCTTTAAAGTCATCTGTACGAGTCATTTGGTACCCTTGGGTGATTGTTGATAATATTGGAATCTTCGACTTTGATGTTAACTACCTCAAAGCTTAGCGTGCCAATTAACAGAGTACCTATACATATCAATAAGAAATCATGCAAAATTGTTATTTAGTATGGTAGGTATAATACATTGTCTTATGCCTATATCGCTTATATGTGGTTCTTGTGTTCTTATAAAATTTCAATCACCATATATGCTGTTTATTCAGTACCTTTCCTTTATTTCCACTGTAAAATCCACCAACTTCACTCCATTCCACTTTGTCTCTGCCATCTATGATCTAGACTAGAGTCAAGAGCAAACCCATCACAATAAATAAATAAAAAACTCATTTCAAATGCTTTCAGTTATCCTGAAACACGACGAATATAAAACAAACTCAATAAATGTTTGATTAGATTTATTAGCTAAATTAATTCTAGATATTAATTACCTATATTGAACTGTCATATAAATCTACAGTATCTACGAATCTAAAATACAATGAGGCTATCATGTAACATTGCAAAGGCACTACGGTTTGTGACGCGTTCAGATGCAACGCCGGAGGTAAGTCACGCGGAGGACAAGGAAACGGAGTGTCAACTAAGATGAGCACTTCTTCTGTAAAACAAATTGTACCATTATTTCGTAAAGTGCAACTAGATTGCAGTCGATTGACAACGACAAACAAATAGTGATCGCCTCCAAACGAAATCCAAAGCAAACGATTAAAGGTCGATGTCATGAATTCCGGCGGCAATTTAGTTGTTCCTTTAGCTAACTAACAGGTACTCCCTCTTCATTATCCCGTGTTCGAAATATTCAAATCTATGATAGATAGAGTCTATGTCGTATGAGATCATTGCCGGCCATTTTATATAAATAAATATTTTAACTAAAGCTCCTGAATTTGTACAGTCACTACTGGACACTGAAACCAAACAGTTGTTCATAATTTCAATTCACGGCTGGACAAACTCACACTATATTATCTGTTAACTGTAACCACGAAACATCACCTGGCATGGCTTCAAGGCTCGCAAGTTCCGAAAACGTCCACTAGTGAGTGCATATTCCTGGGGCTATATAACCAACCGCTCAATCACACGTTGTACACTAAATGCATCTTCTCTGACTCTCAGCAGTTCAGCGGCTTGCACTGCACGCCCAGCTCCGTGCACCAGCACTCCGTGCATGGCGTGGACAGTTCCGTGATGATCCTCCCGACCCTGTACATCCTCCCGTAGATGTTGCAGCCTGCCAACTTCAGAAGCCCTGGCCCTACGCCTGGTAGACCTCCCAGGCTGGGAGGGCGGGGTCCTCCTGTCGCCACCGGCGTGAACGGGGCAGAGTCCGCCTGCATGACTGGTCTTCTCTCTGTCGTGTCGTATGTCTGCGGCGTCGGTCGCTCGTACGTCTGCGGCGTCGGTCTCTCGTACGTCTGCGGCGTCGGTCGCTCGTACGTCTGCGGCGTCGGACGCTCGTACACGACTGGACGTTTGGTGGTCTTGTTCGTGATCGGTCGGTGAGTTGTTCGTTTAATGGCGGTGGCTTCTCCGAGCACTAGGTGGTCTATCCTGTTGACTGTATTTAGAGGGTTGTTGTACGATTTCCGCGGCGGGAGAGGTTTGAAAACTGTCTCGTCTTCAGGTCGGCTGGTAGTGGGTGTGCTGGAGGAGGGG
>NDFZ01005133.1:148781-190879 GCA_002192655.3 Mamestra configurata
CTATAGTAGGCGCCAGATAATCGTGGAATAACGGTCATTGACCCACCTACAATTATTGACATTTTTAATTTGAAAAACGGAATTAATGACACAAAGCTGTCCCGAATCATCATCTCTCGTGATCCTGAACATTGTATAATAATGAAAAACGATTCATATTTAATTGTTCAGGTACCTATGAACAGTTATTAGGGAAAGGTCAATATACTTTATTCCACATTTATCTATAGTACATACTATAGTACTTACTTTATATTGTGAATTATCTTTTAATAAGAGAGTTAATTTAATGTAACTTTGTATCCTTTAAATGATTTATGATGAAAAGAGTTTCCGCGAGTGATATTAGCACGTCCTGCAAGAGTTAGGAAAAAGCTCTATAGCAGAGCTAGCGACAGGAAAGAAAAAAAAGTTAAAGCAAATTCTTCAATTCTTCTTTATCTATTTCATTGGAAATTGTCTGGTTTCAGTCAAAATATGGTAAATTAAGCTGTTGCAATAAAATATCGTAAAGTTTTTATTAAATTAACTTATCACGTCGCCTACGAAAACTGAACATGACGACTCGTTTTCTTGTGTCAGAAAGAAGTCAGTTCATAATATAGTTAATAGTAATATGACAGAGGTAACTGTAGCGGCAAGACAATGGGAGTTCCCATGGAGCGATGGGAACGAGCCGACGTTTCCGCTCCGCGGACCAGCCCGGGGACAGGTACTAGCAGGGCTGCTTAGACTAGGAAGTTAAGCCAAACTATCTTTGTATAAAAGTTATACGATCAGGATGATACATTAAATTGATTCATTCATTCATTTAAATTTCTTAGATAAACTTGGTCAAAATTTTCTTATTGGAACTTACTTAAATATTGTTTGGATTCGTGCGATTTAAAATGATTTAAATTAATCATTGATTGAATCATTGACAGAAATAAATTCTGGAAAACATGAACACAGAACGGAGCTCGAAAGACCACTATAATTTTCTGTTAAAAATGTTGGTCCTTTCTCCCAAGAGGCGACGTAGCAGCCCTGAGCCTGTGGACGAGACTCGTCTGACCATTGTCTCTCAACCAGATCTGTATCTCTTCGCCGACGCTCGCCAACAATCGCTACGCTAACTGTACTGTCGCTTTTTGTATCCACTCATTAAACTTTATTGTTGATTATAATTTGAGTTAACCACAATCGTGGATGGAATTTTTTGCAACCAATCTCTAATGGCAGTTAAAGCGGATTGAAGATCGGCGTGAGCGGAAAGTGCTTATCGAAATCTAGTTGTTTAGATAAGTGATAAACTTTTATTTATGAAAGGCTTAAAGTAAATTTAGTTAGTAAACTGCTTTTACAATCGTAAGCTTTCGGAGGATTAGTATTTCCCATAACTTTACAAACAGATCTCAAAATGTAAGACATAAGAATACCATTACCGTTTTAATCTCCAAATTAAACGTTGCTTTACAAGTCTGTGGTTTGAGCATCGTTGTTGATGTTATCTAAAATAACAAAAAGCTCTGCTCTGTAATTCGGCTTTTGAGAACATCCATTTTTGGTGTGCAATTAAGTATATTCTATTTAGCAAATGCAATATTTAAAGATGTGTCAATACATTGACACATCTTTAAATATTGCTATTTGACTTTGAGGTTTTTACAGCTAACTTTATGGTTGACTTTTATGTAAACAGATCTCCTCCTTAACGAAAAGCTTGGTAGTTTTTGCAGTTGTATTAATAATTGTTATCGTCTTTATATCAACACCTCTGTAGTATGGCCGTGAGGTTGCACTTGGCACTGGCTACGAGTAAGTAAACTACGCGTGGAACAAACGGCACTCGCCTCGCAACGCATTACGTATTCCGGTTGGCCCTGCGACATTGACAGTGCGACCGCATCCAACACACAACGTTTGTATTGGCGCTCATTCATTGCATATGCAACGTGTAGTATTAAGGTACAGAAGGTATTAAGGTACTGTTAGTTAAAATGAAGGACTTCGAACCATTCTTCAAAATTTAGATGTTTATGGTGAAGATTTTGCAAAAGTGTTAATTTTCGAATTCTGCAGCTATTTAAAGCAGAATTATTTTAACTTAACATGAAAATTGAGAATTTCGAAGACCTCTTGATTTCCTGTGATTACCTACGGCCTATTTATAAAAAAATAACTTAGCGACAATTTAATAAAAAGGAAAATACATTTTTGTTATTCTGACGCTCAGTAAATATTACGCAATAGACAGGTACCTATTCGTAAAGGCCGTAATTCGCCTTGTCCTAAACCGAGTAAATTTTTGCCGCGATTGTTCGCTCAGGTATTATTTTGTTCTAACCTCACCTATAGCGTAGTGGACCTTCTTTATCCATCTACTTTGTGCTTAACTGGTATACCACCGGTAAACTGTCACCTAACATGTCAATATATCGCGTATCGTTCTTATTGTGTCGTCATAAGGGTCAGTATTCAGTGTCACAAGAGGTTACTGGGAACAACATAATCTGGTCGTTGTCATAGCGGGCCCTCCCATTTACATAGATTAAGTCGCGGGAACTTCAAAAATCCTCTCTAAGTAATTTATGAATGGCACGGCTCGCGTTAGATTCCACGAATATATAATACTTTAATTGACAACCTATTTACAGTACATTGCCACGAATGAAATACAACATCTGAAATATTGGAAACAAACCGCTTTGCTGAATTAACATAATATATAAAAGACTAAATGTAACAGTCCTGAGACAAGAATATATTTTGTACTTATCTATAATCTAGAATTGTGAATAATTTTGAAATAGTTCTAATTGAAGCCAACCCAAAGGACCAATAAATATAATTACTGACGTCTAATGCAAATGTCTGAGACGGTAACCAAGTCTGATAATAAAAAGTATTACAAGTTTTGAGAGGTTCATAATTTACATATAGATCATATTAGGTTCCAGTTTTCGATGCAAAACAAAACTAATTAAAATTTTTAACAATGGACTACGAAAATGTTAAAAACTTTAGGTCCCACGTGTGGCCCCGAATACCGACTCTTTCCCAAATGTTTGAGACAAAAATCTCTGAATGACAAAGTTATCGCCTAGTCTACCAAACTGGTCTGCAAGGTGACACGCTCATTCGCTCAAGGACAAGACGGAATACTTTGATATTTACAATACTAGTTTGATATTTCGTTTTGAAAATCGCAATTTATACTCGTAAGGTAAGGCTTTCGCGATATAGCCACTGAATGGAAGAGTGGTAGGTAATTCATCAGTAGCCTCCTGCCCTTACTCCAATATATCTATACTATCTAATCCTCCATGTTTGTAACCTCTTCGTACGTCTTAACGGCTGAACATCCCGGGAATACTTCCCCTTGGAATACTTTTTGTCAGAAGCTAGTTAGCCACAACACGCTATTAGCGTCACAATTACCTGATCCACTTGAAGTAACAGCTGCCAAATCTTTAACGAATATAATATAAGATACACAGAGGCGGCTCTATGTCACTCTATTGTGTCTTTATTATGCTAATGAGTGGTCCTGGCTCCCATTGTGCCTGCTCCAGTGACACAGTGCCGCAGGAAAGTGACGTGCCGGTATCTGAAGCACTTCATTACGAATAACAGTAGTTTTATACATTACTCACTACGAAAAAACGAACATAAACTGTTTTAATGTGCTGAAATATTTCACATTTACGAAATGTACAGTAACTACGAAGTATTGCGATTTTGCTATTAATACCCATGACACATTAGCTAAATGTAATCGACATAAATACCAAACATATATGCTTCAAATGCACGCAATAATTTAAAAGCAATTAGAAAAATTAAGCAAATATTCTTGATTTCAATTGTAAATCACAAACTTATTTTCCTAGAATGTCTTAAATAATTTTCGATTACGATGTGACAATTACTAATACAGTTCGAGATCAAAAAAACATGCGAGTTTAACACTCAAACTTGAGTTAAGTTCAAAGCACACTCAATCGCGCGTTGAACTCTTCGGTAAGGAGACGGTAGAGAGCTTTTATTTTGGCGGATGTCAAAAATTAGCTGTCGAGATATAATCTTCGCAAATTATACAGGGAAGGTACTGAAGACAGGTTTATGTTAAATTATGCTAATTTAACAAGATAGGACGCGAAATCATTTACATGAATAGATAAAAAAAAAAGGACGTTACGATTTTGTTTGAAATTGAATGAATTTGTGTTGGTGTTAAGATAAAGTTTTCGTTCAATAAACATACAGTAACATGAGTCGTAAAATTTATTTTGACGTCACATTTAAAAACGCTGAGCAAACACATAAACTTGGCCTATCCAAAACACGTTAGTCAAAACATAAACGACTCCCAAGGAATCATTCATAAATTTTCTAAATCAACTGTGACCATGTCAGAACCAAATTAATAAAAAAGGCATTAAAACGTAAACTGGGCAGATAATCGTTCGCATATATCACTGGGGTCGTCGACCGGTGGATTTGCATGGCGGTACAAAGGACCTGCGCGCGCGCAGACGATCAGCGCGGCGGCGGCGGTGAGCGCGAGGAGCGGAGACATGCTCGCGGGCGACGGCGGCGGCGCTCAGCACTGCACTGGCGCACACTGCGGCTCGGCCAGCCACCGCAGCCACCGCGCAGGCGCACGCATACCACGCAATTATCTTGAGAATGCCTAGAGGTGACACCTCGCGTGAAGAATTAACTTAATGTGAGGAGTCTCATTAGAACTTCTCAGCTACGGGACTGTTCACAACCCTTTTCATCGACATCAATGAAACCTGAAACTTACATGACTCATCTCAAAAGTTCCTATTTAAACAAGAAGAATGATAATTATGCTGCAAGGTTCAAGCGTGAGTCAATCGAAAAGTTCTGCAGACTGCGTTTCGAAGAGACCGTATGGTGGAGGTCCCCGGTGAGCGATATTTTTCTTCTGTTTTGCCCTCAGGTTCAGTCTTTAGCTTTAGCGAGCACCAATACTGATTTGCAGTATACTATAATACAGAAGTTAGCTAGAACATCGGAGTTTTAAAAAATTCCTTAAAAGCTTTTGGAAGTTCTCAGTTTTCTGAGGAAGATTTCCGTTTCATGAAAGCTCCTATGGTTGACTAAGGTTTAATAAAAATGAAAGAAAGAAAGAATAATATTTAGTTAGCACATACATGAAACACGCACGGTATATAAAAATAAACAAATAATGCCAAAAACTAATGTGTGCCTCACGGCTGCACCAAAAAAGTCCATTTCAGCGATACAGACTGATGCTGTCTGACGCTGGTTTAATAACATATCAAATTATACACGTATTAAAAAGCATCTGGTGTGCGACGACCCTCAGCCACAAACATACATCACTACCAAGCTACTAGCTTCTGTAAGCGGCTTCGCCCGCGCGAAATTTGCTAATCATTCCAATTCCATTCTTAATTCTGGGCATGATCCAACCGTAAGTCAGGTTTCATTCGAAACCGGACGTGAAAAAGTAAAAAACGTACGACAGGGTTACTTTGGCGTTCAATATTCTCTTTCCCTTATCCCAAATGATTTGGATTCAGCATATTTGTCTTTTTCTTCCATCCCTCCGTTTTAGTCGTCATCTCAGCAGTCTTTCCCTTTCTAGCCATATTATCTTCTGCAAACTTCATCCATCGTTTCTTCACTCTACTCCCACTCTTCTAGCAACCTACATTCTCGTTCAGCTTCAGCTAAATAGACCAAAGATCTGAAACAGTAGACAGACGAGATGCAGGAAGCAGAGCTCCTGGTATTGTGGCGTTAATTGGAAATGTTTATTTCCAGTAGTTTTGATTGAACAAGCTTTCAGGCTTCTGATTCCAGCTTACAGTTCGAGCTTGTCTATATGTTAGTTAGTCTTTTTGGCGCCCAAATCGCCGACCGCCGCGGGGCGCGCGTGATTAATGACGCGTCCTTGTGACGCGGTGCGCAATTTATTGTTCTTGACCATGCCGATTTTTGGAGGCTGGGTTTTGGAGTCTGAATCACCGTGGATGAAATTCGATCTTGAATTAAGGTCAATACTCTACTTTGCAGAAAAACGTTTTGAATCCCCCAGTTTCATCAATTAGTAGTGTAGTCTTTTTAACCCAAAGGTTGACTGGTAGAGAATAACTTGATGCATTAAGTCCGCCCATGTACCACTATTGTACATTAAGTTTAAATAAATAAATAAATTACAGTGATGAATTCATCAATAGCGCTAAGTCTATTCGGTTGTAGGTCAAGATCTAAGCTAAGTTTATTTAAGCATAGCTCGCGTAGCTGAAGTCATTTGTTATACTTTTATGCCGACTATGAACTATGTAAACTACATTTTGTAAGTTTGAAAAATTACGTCACCAATGCGAGCTAAGCTCTAACCATGCCAATATTTTGTTGTAAGTGGCTTCATCATAATTCTTATCAATCTTTAAGACTGGTCAAAATTGTGTCTCGAATTAGGTCCAGGGTAAAAGAGACTTTGACTTCTGAATTTGTTTCGGCGTTTCTGTATAGCAGGTAGAAAACCACTTTTATCTAGATTAATTTGAAGAAAAAGATTAACGTGTAAAAGAGGTATTCGTAATCTATTTGCAAAATAACTATCATTTAGGTATCTGGAAAATTAGCCGAAACAACACATCTTCTGAGGTCCTAAAGATCAGGATTTTATTAACGATCCAGCAACCGGAAAGTGTTAGGGATTCCTCTGCCCAAAACCCGAGATGAGTGCGTGCGGCACCCTGTCTCGGCACAGTCGGCACAGTCCCTCAGGAGTCAACGACCCAGTCGGGTGTCCTGTCGACCGGTGCGCAGCTGGTCGCTCTGACAGACAACCGCCGTACTTTCCGCCTTTTTGCCACACTTGGCCATGTTGGCTTGCGCGTATTTGTGTACACCACTCACAGTGGGGACTTGGGTCAATACCACCACCGCAATAAAGAGGTAGAACAGTTACTTTTCAAGAAAATGAACTGCATTTTTTTAATTAATAAGGTCAACTACATATTTTTAGTGTCAACGTTGTCGAAGTTTCACTTTGGTTTTTTAACTAACTCTGCTGATTTCATCACAGGAAAGTACCAGACAGAGACACCCTTCTAATATATAGGGTATAGGTAAGTTGCAAATGTATAGAGCTGCTTTGAAGAACAAGTTTTATAATTATATAATAGTAACGTCAGTCGTAATGACAAAAAGGCACCTAGTTAACACCCGTAGTTTATATTTCACATACTTACCTAAACATTGTTCAAACACAGTAACTGCTCGTAGTCAAAGTGTCAGATTTTCTACAAAAGCGATACTTTTTCCTCGATCCTAATTAGAACATTAGAATATTATCGCTAGGCGATGATGCAGCACTTTCTAGTTTCCAGTTAAAAACACTGTTATTTTAAACATTTGGACTCGTGCTTTACTGAAGTAGTCTAGTTGGACAGTGAACAATTAATATCACACTACACTAGACAAAAACTCTAGAAAAATTAGTCACCTACTAATGCGAAACTAAGCAGGTCGATGTTCCTAATTCCACGTCTTTTTAACCGACTTCAAAAAGGAGGAGGTTCTCAATTCGGTTGTTTACGTTAATATTATATACGAAAGTAACTCTAACTGTCTGTCTGTTTGGATGAAACCTAACAAGTTGCATCCCATTCCGTTCAGCCGTTAAGACGAAGACCATGGTTTGGAACAGGATACGGTAGACCATGTCCTGGAATAGGAAACAGGATACTTTTAATCCCGGTAGCAGCTCATTTAGGATCATTTTCTATAACAAGCGGGTCTAGTCGCTAGCAGACGCTAGTATAACATAGAATGCTGAGCTCATTTAGTTTCACACATAGGATTTCGTAAGGTTTTAGAGGGTTTTGAGAAGGGAATCGAATTGTGCGTGAACTAGATTACCTCATTCCTCGTAAATACCTTATTCTAGTATGAGACAGTTCAGGTGACGTAACGCTGTTTGATGCATTCATTCAAAGTTTTGTTTACTTCTCGTTTTACCTTTGAATTCATCTAATCGAGTCTCAAAGCATTGGGCTCAGTGGTCATCATTCTCAATGTGAATTCTTTTTGTTGTACCTATTTGTTCAGCGATCTCTTCGACCGAAGTTAATGGTTCTAGACCGTTTTGGCAATACTTTCATTGTCGTACAGCTAAGGAGTGGAATTCCCTGCCGGACTTCGTGTTTCTTCATAGCTACAACAGCAGATCATCGAGCAGAACAAAACAATGTCACATGTTAATGTCGTTACGGATTGTCAGAAGCCAGCAAAATCTGACTTCAGTCTTGCCAAGAAGTACTGTTTTACCCAGTTAATGGGTGGTGGTTGTGGAGGTCTGGTAAGCAGTTCCTTCACGTAAAATACTGGTATTCAACTGAATCCGTCTTGACTGGAAGCCGACTCCAATATAGTTTGGAAAAGGCAGATGATGATTTTGTTATAGCACGGGGAGTAAACATGAAGTTAACTGTCAATCCATCCAGTCAAGGTGGAATGGCAGCTCACTTCGCCTAAGTTTAAGATTTTTACAGAATGCCACCATTGCTTTGATCTGCCCCATCCGACCAAGTCCGCAGCTTCCCGGGGCGGTCGGGAGCGGCACTTGAGTATAATGAAGTATGTGTCGGTAATTAGCTGATTTCCAGGGAGGCTGCGCACAAAAACCCCGCGCTCCCAGGCACTGCCGGAGCGACAGAGCATGGGACACCGCCTTACTCCTTACATTGTAACATTAATTTGAAAGCTCCTTGTGCGTCGTACTGTAAAGTTTTTAGCGAAATCGTCAAGAGGGAATTCTGGTCTAATAGGTAGTAGTATATAATATACTTTATTGTACACCATAAATTGTTCCACAACTCTTTAATACAAACTTAATTATTTGGGTTCAGTGGCGATCTTATCGCTGAAAGCATATTTCACCAGACAACCTTTGTACAGACAGAAAACACTTCAGTGAATAAGACCTTAAGGAAATTGCCAGATCAAGCTTTAAAAATAAATTTTATAAAGTAAAACGGACAAACAGCTAAGAGGAAGCATCTGTACAAGTTAGCAAAATTCTGTAGGTATATGCATAACCATTTAACAAAAACTATGTAGTGTTGTAGTTGCCTTTCATAGAGCGATGAAATTGTGAGTCTCCAAACATTCGTAAATAATAAAAAAGAACCTTGCAAAAATTCGTTAATCCGATTTTTTTCTTGAATCGTGGATTTGATCTAAGCTTTTCTAATATGTAATATTAAAATGAAACATTCTCCATAACCGGTTCATTCTGAAAAAACAAAAACGTGTTTATTCCAATAAACTACTACTTACATATTATTAAAACCAAATTATCGCTTTTTTTTACAATAGTAAAGAATAGTTAAAGCTAATTTATTTTATCAGTATTAAATATTTTTGAACTAATAAAACGAAAATTTGATTAGAAGTGTTTAATTTTTATAATTAAGTAAGACATGGTCTATAAATTAAAATATAACCCAATTTAATTCAGTAAAATTTTTGCTTAAATCGCTATCGCAAAAAAGTGATACTAATAACTTGCGCTAACAAATACTGTTCAACTTTGTTAGTTAGCGAATCAAGATATTAAATAATGTTATTTTATCAAGAGAAGTTAAAAAAAATGTTTAATTTACTGACGTTCTTGTAAAACTCGATCTGTTCTACAAGATCTCCAAACAAACATGCCACTTCATATTTTCTCTCACCGAGTTATTTTTGAAATAAGATGATTTATTTAAAAAAAAAACGAACACGAGGTTAACTTTTGCGCGATACATTTCTCTGCTCATACTCTACTCTCTCACTTGAGCGCCAAATCAGAGTTAAGAATTATAGCCTAGTTAACCTAACATTCGCCGTGTGTTTTATATGTTTCGCATGAGTGTTTTTACTACCTCGTCAGATTGTTTTAGAACGGTAAAACTAAAAAAAACTCAATAGGTTTCAATGAAAAAGAATAGACACACGATAACTGAGCGCTCTCAAGTTAATTTTTAGACATGGCTAATCAAATCACACTGACATCAAAATAAACTAAGTAACCCTGCTCGCATTTAGACTTATATTAAATAAGTTACCTGCTTAGGTACCTACACAAACTGGGTAGAAGATATAGTAAACATAACGAGCGTGAAAGTAGGTACAGCTGATAAGATAACGCATAGTTGAGCTTTAACCGGCAGTGTTGACTATTGGTAGACAATTTCTATGATGCGGGCTGTTATCATTCAGCAATAACTACTTACAATACATACAGCCAATAGTAACAGTATTGAGGAACCTGGCTCGGACAAGTATTGTTCTCAGCTCATCTTTTATGGAACAGACGGATCTCCTACGGATATAATCGGTTCAGCGATACTGGAAGAGGAAAGTGAGGTAAAACGTTGATGAACAAACTAAATAGTTTATTTGGTTGTAAACTCCAAAGCTTCATAGGCTGGCAAAGCTGTTTTAAGGTAGGTAATGCTAATGGATACGAAAAATAGTGAAATATAAGATTGGATTTTCATCACCCCAGTATAATAATCTAACTAAAGAGTTCCAAAAACTACTAACCGCCATCTTCTACGTAACATCCCCCATAACTAAAGAAAATGCGCACAAACCTACACACAAGACGACAGCCCACCGCGGGCACTATACCGCAAGCCTACAGGAATCCCTGCCATCCTCACACCCGGTGCGTCAAATGGAAACAATTAAAAAGAATACATTTTTTTGTGTTAATTAAAAGCGCATTGCTTGGCGACACACGGCGGCCACACAGGGCGCCGCCGCCGCGCCGGCGACCGTTAGTTCCCGCGACTCGGCACACATTCTAACCACCAATTAAAGATCACCTAAACGGCAAAAAGCGCGTTCAAACATTTAACTCACTTAGTAATCGTATACTTCGTAGCTATTAAATTAAGTGTCGCGTGTCTTTGAGGATGGTTTCAAGAACTCGACAAGTTATTCGTACCGCGTCATTACTTGTTCGCTACTTTATGTGGATTAAATTGGTTTTTGCTAAATTCTTTGATAATCTAATGGAATCTGTCGGTTCTGTACAGTTTCTAGTTTGTATTAGTTCAGTTCTCATGGTTTGCCGACCTTTGAAGTACGCAGTTGGTTCATGATTCCGTGGAAAATTTGAAAAGCCTTCTTGGTTATCGATTAAATAGACGAAAGCGGATACTTACCAATCATTAGATAATTATTATGATTTTGTATGCTAGGGTGGCTTAATAGCAACTTACCAATACACTCAGTTCGACTGCCGAGTGTGGGGTCCTGGGCTTGATCCCCGGGTCGGGAAAAAAGTGTAATTGGGTGATCCCAATAGGAAATTCTCATTGACAGTCCGGAGTTTAGAAATGAGTGGTGTGACACCCCCGTGCCTCGGTGCGCACGTGTCGCCGTTGGACCTGCGCCTGATCTCTCCCCGGTCTACCCCGGTCTGCAAATAGTTAAAAACAGTTTAAGGCAGTAACCAACGATTTGATGGGAAACAAGCTGTGAGCCCCAAAAACGAGTAACTTTAATTAATTAATTTTGAGTATGGGGTCGCTTTTTGGAAGAGAACACATTATATACAATTATTTTTTTTAAATTCCTGCTCGTCATGCAAATGATTGGTATTATTATGAAAGTCTCAAATACAACTTGTTACCGAATAAACGCAATACCTGGAAAAAGATCATTTTATTCATCCTAAACAACTTCTACTATGGGAAAAAACAGGCGTACCTACATCTTTTGTCGAGTTATGGTCACAGAAATGTCTGGAGGAGTCGATTTTTTTTTCTTGTATCAGCCATAGTAAAAGTAGT
Source organism: Mamestra configurata (assembly GCA_002192655.3). Lineage (NCBI taxonomy): Eukaryota > Metazoa > Arthropoda > Insecta > Lepidoptera > Noctuidae > Mamestra > Mamestra configurata. The sequence goes on from NDFZ01005133.1 coordinate 160,622, forward strand.
TCATAATTATGAATACAATGATTCCTTTTCAGGTATTGCGTTTATTCTGTCACTCATTGTAAATTCTTTTCCATAATCTATAAATTTAAAGGGAGTTGGTAGGTTTTAAATTAACACGCTTTTCCATTACATGAAAAAATGTATGAATCGTGCGGAACTCTTTCTGACTTTGGTAATAAAAGAAACCATATTATTATACTCTTTGAAAGGTTTAGGGTCGAAAACCTATATGGTAGTTCCCGTTAACCTAGAATCATGAAATTTGGCAAAAAGCAAGGTCTTACAGCACAAATATAGAAAAAATTCCAAAAAAATTAAAAAGTTGAAAATTAGAGGGGTCTTATGTGGAAGTCGGTTGTATTTTTTTTGTAGAAAGTTTTTTTTAATAATTGTAAACTAAATGTTGTTCAACACATTCTCCGTTAACATATGTAGGTTCATAAGTGGCATAATGTCAGTATCACAATATACATAATGTGCGTAACGGATCAAGCAAAGCGTCGCGAATGACGCCCGCCGCCAATTAACGCGCAATTAACAGGCACTCACCGAGTAGGCACAGTAAGTGCTAATACCATGCACTGCGACACCGGACCACACTGCATCTTGCTAATTAAAGTTCACTCATTATATTATTATAATTTCAACACTCAAATATCTATAATTAAAAACATGAAAACACTGCATAAATTATATTTCAAACCACAAACTCTATAAATTTGTAACAATAATTAAAAATAAACAAACACGATCGTCATTTATTTTCTTTTTATTTTTTAAATTATAAAACTCGAAGACACTCGAAGTGATTTATTTACAGCCAGCGTTTTTTAACTATTAAGAAAAGAAGACCTCTTTTATTTTCAAGTAGCGCCATCTGTGTTGTGTGACACAAACAGGGCTTGAATACAACGTCAAACTTCGTTATAGCGGTGCAAATAAATATAGGTAGATGGAGCCGCGAACTTGATGATTGAAATAAATATAATTTTGGAACGATTAATCATAGATAAGAAAAAACGCGGCATCTTTTTTATTTGGTTTTTTTTCTGTAACATTAACATGCTAAAGTTTGTATTTGTTTTGATTTGTTTCAAAGATGCATTTCACAACGCATAAAGTTAATTTACATCTACGAATCTCATACACAAGCAGTCAGACCGGGCCCTATTTTCAAAGTTTTTCCATACAGGGACCGAACCTGCTACACGTTACTTAGGACAGTAGCCACAGCCAGTCGCTCAGCCACTGCGCCTTCCACACCCATTTATCTGTTAGTAGGTACTTGTCCGACACACATTTCTTTCTAATCAACTTTCATGGTTTCAGGATTTTCAGGATACTAACTTACTTTTACATTTCTTTCAAACAACATCGCAGCTTGCATGGCGATGGCTTTGACTCCATAGGCAGCTGTTCCAGAACATTCTGTCAGTCAGAGGCACATGCTAACCACATCATCGCTATACTTTCTAGTCGTGACGCGCTATGAATGATTGCTATGCGCCCGGCGCCTCCTGCGTGACGTAACCCTCGTAATATTATGATATCGTAATACTTGGCCCGGAACGACGCACGTACGGGTCAGAACGGAACGTTAGATACTGTTTTGGGGATGAAGTGATGTTTTTGTTTAATATAAAACACTGCAGTAGGGTTGAACATTTTTTTCTCAACCGTTATTCTTTTGACTGCAAAGAAATGCTACGTTGGCTATGATACCATACTTAGGCACCTTTTTTTTTTATTAAGGATGGAAAATCATCAAATGACTTCTTCCGCTCTGGATGGAGCGGAAGGGCGTGTCAGACTCTTACTGACTAAAACCCTTACGTTTTACTTCTAAAGCCCTTTGCGTTCCAGGACCGCGGTGACTCTTTCGAACAAGTTCCGCAACCTTGGCAGGCTCTGGCCCTAGCGGACCCCGTCTTCTATGCTGACATCTCTTTGAGGCGCGCGTGAAACACAACGCGCCATCGACCCGGGCCTGGTCGTGATCGGACAGCGAGCCACCCAACGCTCGCCGTCCACAGGCCCGCGCAGTAGGTGGATACTTAGGCACCTGAGGTACCTAAAAGTACTTGTAGGTACCTTAGCTACAGAAAGAAAAGTACTTTTAAATCCTCAAACTCAAGGGAGTAGGTATAACTTTACATTGAGGATGCTAACTTCATGATATAGTTGTGAAAAGTTGATTTCGACATGACATAATAAGGAGTCGTAACAACGTATGAAAAGATTAATATGTTTAGGACATAAGATGACACAGAGCACTGTTGCAATTGTTGCACTTGCATTGGATCGCATTTTCACTATAAATACCATTTATAATTACTGGGTTTATAATTATGATCTTATTTTCTCTTCTGTATCACCAAGCGTGGTGATTATAGCAAATATAGCAATAATGTTTTTTCACTTCACAGCCATCAATCTATGAGTGTTAATTAAAATCAGTTGCCACAAGCGTGACGGAGCATCACTTACAAACTTCTTGGGTTTGTGTGAATGATATTTTTTGGAAAATTTAACTGCACCCTACGAAGCTGAGGCGGGTCAGTAAAATTTAAAATCGAAACCACGGGTCTATATTTGACTGCTGTTTAACAAGGCATGGCAAACTCTTTTTTTTTTAACCAGCACTTGTGTTCCACTGCTGGGCAAAGGTTTCCCCTTTCTTTCTTCTCCTTCCGAATCTCTCTCTCTTGGCCGATCTCTGGCCAAGTCTGCCCTGCAAACATGATGAGATCGTCACACGTGAGATTGTGAGAACGTCCTTCCTCAGAAGACCAGTGAGTGACGACCTTCGCCCACCTGTCCGGGTGCATTCAGCCCATTCCCATTTTAGCCTGGCTGTTTTTTCCCCAACATCTATTACTTCAGTTATGGAGCGCAGGGTGGTGTTTCTAACGCGCTTAACACCTATTGTGCTGTGCCTGCGCTCCATAGCCCGTTGGCAAATCTTGAGTTTGTGCAACGTCAAAGGTCTAATTTGTAAACAAACCACATACTTACCTTACATTAAGGGCTTACCTGCCTGCCTCTAATTGGATAACTGCAATGGTTAAGTAATTAACGGCCGGTCTCAATAACATATCTACCTTTAACCAACTGTCAAATTAGCTACCAACAGTAGCTGAAAAGTCAGTATTTAAAGGCAAACATGACGTTTCAGCTACTGTTGGTAGCTAATTTGACAGTTGGTCAAAGTTAGATAAGTTATTGAAACCGACCGTAAGTCGCGTAGATTACCGAAGTTGAGATAAGCTCAGTCACCAAGTGATTATGACTCTACAACTAATAATTGGGTGGTGTTACAAGATGTTCCTACGATCAATTACCTACAATTATTTATGACCTGTTGCGGCCTATAGTTAATAACTATAATTATTAGGTAGGTACCGTGTCAATATTGTTGCGTCATTTTAATATTTTACTTTGCAGTCATAAAACTCATAGATAGTAATGATACGATACAAGCAAGACACACAAGCTTTGACTATACAATCTATACATATTTGATTTTAAGTTTATAAAATAAATTATGTAATGAATATACAGGATCTAATAAAAAATGTTTTGCCTAATCGGTACACGTTTTCACTAGAATATAGATAGATACCTGTATCTAAATATACGAAATTAAAATGTTTAAGAAGCCCCAGTAATAAAACTTGGGTCAAAAACCTCATTGGTGTTTGTGATTCCCATAATTGGTGGAAACCAGAATAACCAGTGATGATGGCGACAAATAATTAATTTAATGCAAGAATCTTGTAAGACTGCCTACCGTGCTTTACATCATCATTACTGACGGGAAAAACAATCATACAAAATGTATAATTATAGAATGCCTACATGAGACTGTAAGCATAAGTACCAAATAAGCAACTCAGTGTTTCTAAATGTTATTGTATTACCTTCACTAAAAATAAAAATAAATTTAAATATCCCTATGCAATACATAATGAAACTCTGGCAAGGGAGAGTTTGATCCGCGACCTGGGAGTATTGCTTGACGATAAACTGCACTTAGACGCACATGTTAATAAAATTGTCAGTAACGCTTATCGAATGTACGGCTTTGTAATGAGATCAACCACAGAATTCAAGCACCCTAGTACATATTTATACCTCTATCGATCACTGGTCAGGTCTCAATTAGAATATACCTGTGTGGAACCCCTATTATAATAAATATATTGAGAGTATAGAAAGTGTTGTAGAAAAGTATAACCTCTGTTGTGCGGACTTGTTTTTATAGATATATTGTTTCTTAATGTATTGCCTAGTTACTTGAAATAAACACTTCTTGTCATTCAGCATCTTTTTCTAACTCTTATTTTACTAATAATATATTTAATACTATTCCAACCAAATATCACAACACGTTATCAGCACGAAGCTGTGGAAGAGTTTAAAATATAATTTATAATAAAATTAGTTGAGTTTCTTGTGTGACTAAAAATTTTACTAGTCGAAATGTCACGTGAAACTGGAGATGCTTCGAGTGTTAATAAGTCTAATCCCTCTACGTCGAATTCATCTTCGATTCCATCATTTTGTCTTCGAAATAAAGATGGATATCCTACTTGGAAGTTTAAGATGAGAAATTACCTTTTACACGAAGACTTGTGGGTAACAATTAGTGGTTATCCGGATGGTGACACGACCCCTGCTTCGATCAAGGTACGCAACGACGAGAAAGCTCTTGCAAAAATTTGCTTAACAGTTGACGGTGCAGCTATTACTCACGTTAGATGTGCGAAAACTGCAGCCGAAGCATGGAAATACTTGCAACAGGCGTTTGAAGATAAGGGAATGGGAAGAAGACTAGCTTTAGAGCGAAAACTGTACAGGTTGAGTCTGTCAGATTTCGGAAATATTGAACTGTACATTTATGCAGTTTTATCAACCGCACAGGATCTTGCGGATATTGATGTTGTCATGGAGGATAGGTCTATTGCTGCTATACTTTTGGGAGGGCTCACTTCAAAATATGAACCTCTCATTATGGCTCTAGAAAGTTGTAATATAGACGTGACTACTGACTTAGTAAAGACAAAACTGCTGAATGAGATGTCTAAAGATGCNGGAAAGATTTTGGATTTGGTGATCAGTAATAATGAGTGTTCTGTTATAACACCCACTGACACACTATTAACATCAGACCCTTATCACCCACCCTTATGTATATTGGCTTCTTTCAATTTAAGTAACCGAGCCTTGACACGTAAATCTACACAGAGGCACAATTACTATAAGGCGAATTACGAAGAAATTAATGGTGAATTGGGCAAATATGACTGGGGCGAATTGTTACAGGGGCAATCTGCAGAAGATGCAGTAAATACATTTTATGAAGTTATTTTCAGAGTTATTAAAGCTCATGTTCCCTTGACTTCGGTGAAGTCTTCTAAATATCCGGTCTGGTTTTCACCATCATTAATACATATATTTAAAAATAAAACTAAGGCTTGGTGTAAATGGAAGGCGTATCAAAATGTGTCAGATTATGAACAATTTTCATTATATAGATCGAGATTTCATTCCGGATCAAAAACTTGCTATAGCCTATACATGAAGTCAGTTGAAGATAGTATAAAAGTTAACACTAAATATTTCTGGACTTATATATATAACCGTAAATCCACGGCTTCCATTCCTTCAACTATGCGTTACGAGGGACAGTCGTCCAACAATCCAGATGAAATCTGTGATTTCTTTTTAAACTTCTTCCATTCTGTTTATGAGCCCTCCACTCTCAACAATGTGCAGCAGCAGTCCTTTGACCATGCTGAAAATAGTCGTCTCGTTAGCAATCTTGTGATCAGTATTGAACAAGTACACAGTGCTTTGAGATGCATAGATTGTTCCAAAGGCCCAGGACCTGATGGTATCCCGCCACTTTTCCTTAAAAATACCGCTGACACATTAAGTCTTCCACTATATATTATTTATAATAGATGTTTGAGCCAAGGAACTTTCCCAGAAGTGTGGAAGCGAGCCAATATCACCCCAGTCCATAAATCTGGTCCAAATTGTGAAATTGAGAACTACCGTCCTATTTCCATTCTGTCGATCTTGTCAAAGCTTTTCGAGAGGCTTGTTCACAATCAGCTATATCCGATTATTCATGATCAGATTATTAAGCAACAGCATGGGTTTGTCAAGAAAAGATCTACAACTACTAATTTGATTGAATACACTGACTATTTATTCAATAATTTAGACTCACGTGTACAGGTGGACTCTATTTATACTGATTTCCGTAAAGCCTTTGACAAGGTCGACCATAAATTACTTTTGAGCAAGATAGCATTTAACGGCATTCGTGGGGATTTGTTCCGTTGGTTTACTTCCTACGTTACAAATAGAACGCAAAAAGTGGTGGTTAATGGTTTCAATTCCAAAACCATTACTGTTTCATCAGGAGTGCCTCAAGGCTCGATACTGGGTCCCTTGTTATTTATTATATTTATCAATGATATTGACATGTGCTTTGTTAATTCTAAATTCTTACTCTATGCGGATGACCTTAAAGTCTTTAGACCCATCAAAACTATGCTTGACTGTCAACTGCTTCAACAAGACCTCAATCGTCTTGCAGATTATTGCAATAAAAACAAACTCCAACTCAGTGTTTCTAAATGTTATTGTATTAGCTTCACTAAAAATAAAAATAAATTTAAATATCCCTATGCAATACATAATGAAACTCTGGCAAGGGAGAGTTTGATCCGCGACCTGGGAGTATTGCTTGATGATAAACTGCACTTAGACGCACATGTTAATAAAATTGTCAATAACGCTTATCGAATGTACGGCTTTGTAATGAGATCAACCACAGAATTCAAGCACCCTAGTACATATTTATACCTCTATCGATCACTGGTTAGGTCTCAATTAGAATATGCAGTACCTGTGTGGAACCCCTATTATAATAAATATATTGAAAGTATAGAAAGCATACAACGGAAATTTCTGAAGTCTATGCATTATCGCTGTTTGAAAAGTTGTTATCTCTCTTATAGTGAGCTACTTAAAAAATATAATCTGCTGTCTTTGAGTTCAAGGCGAACTTTTCTTGAAACTACATTTTTATATGACTTATGCAATAACTCGTATGATTGTTTAAATATTAGTAACAAATTGTGTTATATAGTTCCCAGAACATGCCAGGGACGCAGGGTGCGCGCACGACCTGTATTCGCCACTACTTCCAGTCGTACAAATGCGGGCTTGCGTGCACCTCTTCGTCGCCTTACGAGTAATTTAATAAGAATTTCTGCAGTTTGGATCTGTTTGCTTTACCACATAGAAAGTTTAGACTCATGCTGCTTAACTTGTTGAAAAATTGATGTGACATTTGTTCCACTTATCCGGCCCTTTTGGCAGCTTCATTTTTTGTTGTTACTTCTTTATTTAATACTCCTCTTTTTTCATTTCTCACAACACTTTTGTAATCTAAGTGTGTAATTGTTTGTTTTCCCAAATAAATAAATAAAAAAGCAAAAGCTGAGGTCCATTTGTACGCTCAGCCAAACAAACGTACACAGTAAATAAAATACATGTAAAGAGACAAATAGGTAGGACATTGTTATACAAGGGTCGAAAGGAATCAATCCCCATACGAAGTATTTACTAGTAGTACAGGTTACAGTCCGAATAAGAATTGATGACTCACTCGTGTTAAACAGTCTACTTTTCATTTCGAATTTAAGGAAAGTAAAAAATTGTAGTAGTTTTATTTTCTTGTCTGCTAGCCACTTCATAATATCATTGTACCTATATATTTAAGTATCTTTTCTGGCAAAAATTATTCGATTACCTCGTCTTTAACCGAATCTGGGGTCAACATTTCAAAATCGCTTGAACTCATTTTGAATCAAATATTGGTCTATAAAACCAATAGTTTGTATTTCGGTACAGCTGGCAGAGTTAGTACCTATTCCGGCGAATTATATACTTTAGTTTATTATTTTTATTTGTAGATATGGAACACCCCGCGTCACCGCCGCTGGCCGTCCCGCTTTTTTTTTTAAATTCACACTGGCCGTTAATACACGCACAAGACAGCAGCGTTTTTTTTTTATTTATTCGATATTTCTCTTGCTTAGCTGACAACCTAACCAAATTTAGTTGAAACTATTTTAAAAATTAATTCTTGCTCTAGAGAGGGACGCAATTACTAAGAGTCCCGCCACCTCCGCCCTAAGGTGGAAAGCAGCGTCTTCGTCCGCTACTCTGATCAAACAAACACTACTTTCCGAGTATGTGTAGCTATGGGTGCATAGGTAGGTACTGGAAAAGGAAGTTATAAAACATAGAAAGTTGAATTATGAGGTTTTATATTATCACCTTTAAATGTTTACCGCACGTTGTACCGAACGTGTAAACGACATTTAATACTCTACTTATATAGTTATATCATTTATACTGTTTATATCACTTAAAAAAAAATCCAAAAGTTTTATTAAAGGAAATAGTTAAGTACTAGCAGACTTGCAGTTACGGGTCAAGTGTTGATACAGGCCTCTATTTTTTTATCGCCAAAAGTTGCACAAAATTACAAGACCGAACATTAAAATTCATCTCGCCGCTAATTCTCCGTAGGACCGTAGCTGAACAACTTTCAAAGCTTTATAAATATTTCGATCACTTGTGTGGCCTAATAGGTTTCATAATCAGAAAATTAAAGGAATTCAACAATCAGGCATTTTATAACAACCTCACAACCAGATGAGAGCTATTCTTTTTTTTTTTATTGTCTAGTACCTACTAACATAATTTATGTAAGTACTACTAATACTATATATTGTAGGAAATTATAATTTGTATGCTTTTTTGTGACAATAAATATGATTTCCTACTCTCTCTGTGAAAACCCTTCAGTACCTAAATATGTAGGAACTTGAATAATGTTTTTAGGTTGGTTTTCAGAACTTTGTGCCTTTGTGGCCTAGCGTGTAGAGGCATAACAAGAGTTCCTTCTTCACTTGGCTGGTCAGAAAGTGATCCATGTGTGACGTCACAATCTAAGATGGCCGTCTACAACATTAGTGTTACCGTAGTATTATGAAATATAATGAACTTTGCCGCGCTTTCAGTTCCGCGAAAGGTTACGTTGGCTAATGGCGGGAAGGCAACATATCTAAAGTGTAATGCTTCATTTGAATGAGACAGCCGATGGACTGTTGTCTGTAACACTTTAATTGCTAGTAGGTATTTAGTTATGCTTTTTGCTTAGATTCTGTAATTATCGGAGGCAATCAATTCAGTTTACCCGTTTCCGTTTTCCGTTGTTTAACCTAGGGCTGCTGATTCTAGCAGGAGAGAGAGACCAACCAAATTGTGGAAATATGATGCTGAACACCACGTGTTACAAGTTGCGTCCGCCACGCTACTCTAAAACCGTTTGATTCAGTTGGAAAAATTGTGCTGAAAACTCTCTTCTTTGAAATTGAAATATCAGGCCAAGCCAAACCCTAAAAAAATTTCTTCTAATTCACGAAGCGAAAAAATTCTCGAAGCCAGTTGTTCAGAAGAAAATCTAGCATTTATCGAAAAGGTAATTGGTATGTTGTCAATAAAGTTCCAGTTACCGGAGAAGGCACACGATGAGCCAATCGAATGGTTTCACTAAATGTCACACTGTTTGTATAGCTCCCAGTGATTGGACACACAAGTCAACACATAGGTACTTAGATTAACATATTTTAAAGGTAACTTCGAGAAACATTGCTATTCAAAAGTATATTAATAAAATTGAAGTTGGTAGTAAAGGGGATAGAACCATCGTGCATAGCTACCCGGCCGCGATTTTTATTTTATTTTCAAAATCGCGGCACACTGTGAAGCGTGTATATATGGGTAGAGGACACTTAAACAAAAAACAATTACAGCAGGGTGCTATAAAAAGTGTCACGTTGCCGAGATATTTGGAAGTAAAGTCGTCAAGTGACAACAATGAAAATCATTAAAAACTGGCTAAGTGCATCTCGGGCCACGCACAGTAAAGGGTTCCGTAGTTACCCGTGTCGTGAACCATGAAAAAAAATAAATATCTAATTTTACTATAAGATTGCAAAGTTACAAACGTAATTAGTCTTAAGTCATTTTCTTTGGAATTATTAAGAAATTTCTAGTTATTCATCTACAGTTCATAGGTTGGCTATTACTCGTTCACTTGTAAAGCCTACTTAACAGTGATAGTTTTCCATTTAACAATCGTTTAGCACAAAAGGGGACACACACATGCATGACCCTAACAAAAATTTGCATCCTTGGATGGAAAAATGGTTTTGGCACACCCTCAATATTTGTGATGTACATGCGATAGACGATCAAATAAAATTCACCCTCACTTTCAAGGGGGTCAGTAGGTACCCTAAAAATATATTTTTTTATTCAAGATTCTATTTTACCACTTTGTCGATATGATTAATATATACCCGTACCAAATCAAACTTTCTAGTGCTAAGCGTCTCTGAGCTAAACCGCGGACAGACGGACGGACAGATATGGCGCATCTATTAGTTGACTCATCTGCCTAGCCTTTTCCCAACTATATTGGGGTCGGCTTCCAGTAAATTTTGTATGCCGATTCGCGATCTCAACCAAAAAGAAACGTACTCCACAACGATCATCAGTTCTATGCATATGGTCGGTGCATTTGATATCACTTCAGTAGTTCTCTGCGGGATTACTTTATTCTGTATCCGATCCTTCATAGAGAATCCAAGAATATATTTTTATAGCTTGCTAGTTACCGTCAACTTATGGGCCAACGTACCGTGAGCGATATCTTAGCGCCATAACCTATAACAATTAGATACAATATCTCAGTTAGATAAACCCAGGTCACGATACAATATCGCGACCTGGGTTTTATCCAAGTCCATTCGGAATCCGATGCGTAAATCGGTCTCCGAACGATGTGTACATCAAACTATGACGTGCCTCCAGAGTTGCACAGGTCGAAGTAAACGAGGCTGACGAATATGGAATTGTGACCATGGTTTAGTAAAAGGTTCATATTCGTTTAAACGCTTGTTCGCATTCGATATTACGAATATAAACCTAGTATACACAATAATAAACGAAACGCTTATTTATACAAGTAAATTGCGACATGATGGCGCGCCGGGCCTTTTCAACGGCGGCGGCGCGCCGTGAAAATTCACGGCGACGACGGCGCAACAGCGCGTCGCTCATATCTATTGTTTACCTATATATTTGTGCACAACCATTACTTGGCAGTTTATGTTGTTTATTTAGAATCTAAATTTTAGATTGAGATTAATCAAAATCGGAGAAGTAGTTTATGATTTGGACGTCAGATAAACACGCAGATACAGAATGTAACTATTTATGACATAATGTGTGACCTATTAGAGTGTATATGTGACCGAGAGCAATATATTATTTATTTCCATAATACCATGAATGTATGTACATAACTATCTTAAAACTATTTACATCTATGTGACTAGAGTTATAATAATTTACTAGCTCCTAAAAGAGGCTTCACCCGCGTGAAAGTAATCGAAAATGATACCAAGGGAGTATAAGTACTACCGAGATGAAAAGTATCCTATGTCCTATTCCGAGACATGGTCTACTCGTGTGCCAAGTTTCATTTAAATCTCTTTAGCCGTTAAGACGTGTGAAAAGGTACCAGACCGGCAGAGTTACTTTCAATTTATAATATTAGTATGGATATCATGGTTTGTGAAGATGCCTTCTGATTGGTTAGTATCTAAACTTTACCTACTTCTATAAATAAATAAATAATGATGTCTGACCAATGTAACAAATGACAAGTCGTTAGGTGTTCAGCTCAAACATTTAGAAAGTAGAAAAGTCAATTTTAAAATATTATACACGTCTAGAAAGCTCCCAATGAATGAATACTATAAGCGGATTTCTGTGTCGATCCTAGAAAGGATTTTATGATGTCTTATGTTTTAGTATTGTATCTATATTGGAAGGTCAAAAACTGCCATTCTATCAGCGAATGCGAATGTCGACTTCAAAATAAAACATATTTGACATTGCGACAGCATTTGTCTATTGTTGTAGTGTTGTACCAGCGACTTTAGGTACCGCCAACGATCAGCGAGTAGCGAGTAAAGCTAGAAACTGGATACGAGTTGGCGAGCTGCGAGCAGCGAGTGTGTTGTTCCTATAGTTTTGTCGCTCGGCTATAAGCGAGTGCTTTTGTGCGACGGGCGATAACTCGCGCCACTGTCTCGCTATAGCGCATATAGGTAGAAATAGGGTATTTGACTTAAAAAAATCTAATTAGTCCGTCAGATAGATTTCCAAAAAATATTGGACACATATTTTTTTCTTTTGTCACGTCAACAATAAATGAAGACCACTCGTGTGATGTCACTTACCAGTACACTTTTTACTGGAAAGTGACGTAACAAGCCCCCACTCCTTCATGCTTTGATGCGTTTTAACTTCGTATTTTTTTATTGATTTGATAAAATATAAAATACGTGTCCAATATTTTTTGATAATCTAACTCACGGACTAATTAGAATCATATTTTTTTAACCCAGGCCAGATCCCTAATACCGCTGGTTAGTGTCTCGGCGTGAATTGACTTCTGACCGCAAAAAGACAAACTAGTGGTAAGAATGTTCTCGACGGGCAGTGTGAAGAGCCAGCTATCGACTATAAATGTATGTGTCTCTTTTACTCACACGGGATCTATATCTTTTGTCCGTTTCCTCAGCAAGAAAATAGTCGATAGCTAATTGCTTCCTCGTCGGCGGTGGGACTAGTGCCTTACCCTAGGTAAGTTCGCGGCGAGACAGGGGGCTGAGTAGGTATGGCGGCACATAGTTGAAGCACTATTATCGGCGGCAGGTAGTGTTTTTTTTACTTACCATTATAATAGTATAATATTTCCTACTAAGTATATGAAACTATAAATCTATGTATGCTATAAAATATTGTAAACTGAGATCCTAAGATCTGTCTGACAATATCGAACTCATGTGAACCCATGCTTCTGTCATCAGTGTCACCACCCCGTCTCACCGCTCAACCTAAGGCGCGGTGCAGCGATCCCGGTCGAACTATATCACATATATTATTAACGTTTTTACAATCACCTTCACCACGCTGACAGAGTGTCACTTGTCTCAGGAGTGTTTGGTTCACAGCATTTTATTTTGATTGTAGGTACCCATACATCCAGATACTTTGGTATACTAAAATCACTTCATTTCATTATTGAAAGGCAGTATTAACCAATATTTTGAAAATGGAATGCATGATCTCGTTACTTTAGCCTCGTTTGTAATCCAAAGCACAAGTAAACGGCTTCAGCCATGTACGGCAGAATCAATGTTGCCATCGATTTATTTCGTAAGTACAGCTTTTACTTTGATTTTAGGTACAATCAGGATGAGGAATCTAGGTGAAGAAGATAAATAATCATGTTTCGGGATCTGCCGATTTTGCTTCAAGGGGCCAGTTACCAGATCCTAAATACATTGTTATTAAGTTCATTTTAAACCTTCTATGTCAAATATTTGAAGAAGGTTACTAAGATGAACTGGATGCAGCAGATGACAGACCTGGGGTGGTGTCATATTGTGATCGAGCTTTATATAAGGGTTGGTATAGGATAGGTCAATCAGTGGGGTGCGAAGAGCTGAGTGAATGGCGGTGTTGTATACATGCATTTCTTTGGAAGTTGTCTAAACTAATATTATAAAGAGGAAAGATTGATTTGTCTGTGTTTTTTTGTATGTAATGTTTGTTAGTCTTAGGAATTTCGATAGATTGGATTGAGGTAAGTTGCCTGGATGCTTTCACAAACGAATTACTACATTTCCAAAAACCTCAAATTACAAAAATGTTCAATTCGGAGCGAATGTTTGTTATTATTTTATTACTCTTGTAACAGTAGCAATAACATTTATGTTAATTAAGAGATGAATCCAAACTAATGACACATCATCACCATTTTCTTGTGATGGTGTATTTAGTGGTTGGCTTGAAACGTGCGAATGTTTGGCCGTTATGAATATATTGACCTTAGAAGTGTCATTGATATCTCAGATCTAGCAGGAATTCATGGCAACGTTACTAATAGCCATAACGTTATCATCGGATCTGGTTCGCGTCGGACCGGATTGAGATCCGATCTAATCTTTATTTTTCTCACCTAGATGAAAGTCTATGAATATTCCGTACATAATGATACACTATGTATGTCATTCACCGCGATAAAGCACGGGGCGTGATATCACACGATCTTCCACCTTATATAACCGAGATACGGATCACATCCGCGTCACGGCATTGTCCCTACGGGTTACGTAAACAAAACGAGCCGGTTGGACATCGCACGACCAATTTATTTTTTAACATTATTTATGTACAAACGTATAAAACGGTGATGTTGCACAATATCACATTCACTGTCTCGTACTCGACTTGCGTCACCAATAAATTAAAATATAACTCGACGGTGTCTTCACTGGGGGCCAGTAGCGGTTGCAACAGCAAGGGTAGGCTGCGCAAGCGCACGTGTGGCGACAGAGCCGGGCCGAGCCGAGCCAAGCCGACACACATTATCATCCATAATCGCCAATTTATAAAAGATCTTTTGAAAAACAACACGAATCTAATCTGTAATACTGTCTACTCATTCCCCACATGTTCTCTAGTTCTGCTTCCACCCGCTACTGGCGTCTGCATGAGGCACTGCTTCTAAGGTATTACTTATTAGTGGCCGATCTGGTCGATCTGCCCCTGCAGGTTGTTGATGACCTCGGAGGGCACCTGGTCGCCCAGGACCTCGAACAGGTTGATCCTCTGGTTGAAGGGGATCGACTCGTACGCCGCCAGCTCGATACCTTCCTGTACCTAATGATGAAGAAAAAACAAGCATTAGTACGATGGAGAATATGAACACAGGAATAGTATCTCTTATATCATTGAAAAGGCAAGCAAAGGACCCTGTCATCCGAGGGGCTATTGTACTTTCTGTAGCTCTAAAGGAACTGAAGACCTAACTGGAATGACAAAATAGTCTGATTTCTGTTTCAGCTTCCGCAGTCAGAATCTAATGAATAATGATAGATGAGGAAGTTATCCAACAATGTAGCGAATGTGTCAGTGTTGTTAATGAGATGTTTAGCTCGATTGTTTGTATGTGCTCGCGCATGTATTAGTGACGCCGTGCTTTACATATTCAAGTTTCGTTTACTGCTTTGTAATTCTTCTTCTGAGAATTAACCTTCCAGCATGAATAAATTGATCATCTCGACATTATATATTAAAATGTTTTTGTCGTTAAAATACGGATTTGAAAAATAAAATCTTGCAATATTAATTTCCATAAACCTATTAGATATGTACGCAACAAGTTATTCTGCAAAATGAAAACGTAATAAAATTATTTCACATGAAGATGATGAAGATGATTTGTATAAAAATGCATTAATTCAATGGCACACAGTTCAATCCAAACTGCAATATGAAAAAATCCAATATTCAGAATTTCAGAGTCTATCTGAAATCCTAAACATATTCAAGAAAAGTATCTCACGAGGTTTGAGACAGTCAATCTTCTTCCAAATGGTGTCTATCTTGTGTCCTTCCTTTTCTGATGAGTTAAAATCCTACCTTCTGGATCTCCGCGTCCTTGGGGATGAGGTGTGTGCTCTGCGCCTGCTTGATGGCCTCCCTCGTGTAGGCGGCTCCCTCCCTCTGCGGGAACGCGGTCGCGGCCGCCACCACCACCAGGACGCACAGCACCACGGATTTCATTGTGAAGGGGAAGAAAACTTCGCTTACGACACTGCAAGAAACTGTGGAAGAATACAAACATTGTTGAAATTTCAAAAATAAAAAAGATTCCGATTTTTAATGCCTGATAAAAATATTGATTCATTAAATGTTTAGTAATAATTGATAAGGAAATAATAATAACAGAATTAATAAGAAAACCAAAAGGCACTCTTCCTTTTGGTAAACAAATAAGACAACAAACCCAGTCATGTCAGTCAGTAATGCTTGATGAGCTTTGATAAACTTTCAGTTTGTGGAAGATTTTATTTTGAACCACAATCTAATAAAATATTTCCACACCAGACTATGAATCAAATAGTACTTATAATAGCTCTATAAAACACAGATCTCTTCCTAAATCTTAGTTACGTAAACGCGGACGAGATGCGTATCAACGCGAGCGCCGCGAAAGCCGCTAATCAGTACAACACACACTTTTACCACTTTTTCAACACATTTCACTAGTGAAGGGTTTGTCGTCCTATTTAGCACTAAATTATAAGGTACAGAAGGCTAACAATGACAGGGATCCCCCTGATATAGGGCTATTTGAGATACGGAACGATCTGGAAGCACTGCGGTTGCGTTTGCGCGCGCTATTGCGCTGATCTGGTGCGTGAGCTTGATATCGCGGCTTGTATGGCCTTCTGTACCCTGTAACTTATGGTACAAGTGTCCATATCTCACCTGTGAGGTTGCGGAGTGATGCGCGCGAGCATACGCAGCCTGATATAGGCACCCCCTCCCCGCGCGCAACTTTCACCGCGAGGAGCGCCTGCGCAACCATCCTGACGATCTACGCGTGGCCACGAGATAAGCTCATCATTTTGTTATTATGTTATATTCGTGAGACAGCGATTCTCTTTGTGAGTCAAGGCTTCCAAATAGTCACTGATAACTATGATGCAAGCAATGGCACTGTAATGGGACAAAAAAAGCTCAAATGGACCTGTAATAGAACCCTGTGAAACGCTTTGAGTAATTTTTATTCGATGAGCAGGTAGATATTAATGGGTTGTGGAGGTCTGGTAGGCAGCCGCCCTACGTAAAATACTGGTATTCCGCTGAATGCGGTTTGACTGGAAGCCGACCCCAATATAATTGGGAAAAGGCTAGGCAGATGATGATGAGCAGGTAGATGTTCAAAGCTTTGCCTGCTGTGCAAATAATTTAAATTGATTGTAATTTGTTGGCTCTGGAATCGCTTATCCAGCAGTGGTGACAATAAAAATAATAGTGTAATGTTTGTACTTAAAACAGTCGAAGGTCTTAGACAAAACTGAAATAGTGTACAGTCCCAACATTAACTGCATTGAATCGAAAAATTAACCACTTCTGTATTATGTCAAGAAATCGCTTTCGCTTACGCTAACGCTACTTCCATGGCCCGAATATCTCAGAGGATTAAGCCAACATTCGGAATTAAAGCATTGACGCAGAAAAAACTCAAAACTCGAAGCTACATCCGGATCACAATCTATTCCAATCACTTTAGATATTTAGCGTCCATCAAATATAGAAAGCTTAACTTTGGACCAATCAGCTTCAGAGCAACTTGAGTCTGTGATGGTTGAGAAGATTACCTATAGGGATCTTCTAAAATGATGGGATCATGGGGCTTAGTAGAATTAGAAGTTACGCAACTTACTCGTCCCTTCTAAAGGCCGAGTTATCCACTCATTTGTGATCGTTATGCACCTTTAACTATTACAATTTATCTGATAACTCGTGAACTGACATCTAAAATATTAGCTTAGGCTTCAGTAGTCAACAATGTCCGAGAAAAATCTATCAACAATTTTCTGGATTTGGGAAAATATATCCGCCCTCCAAGGACCACGAAAATCAAAGACTATGACGAAAATATACAGAAGAGGCTTGTAAGTTGTAACTATGTCCAAATGGAAGTTGTTTATTTGATAAGCTCTCGGAATCGGTTTTATGAACATATAGATTGCGTCCTAAGCGAAACAGATGTTTATACATTTAGAAAGGTTTACGGGGCAATAGTTACATCGTTAACGCTGCTACATAAATAACACTAAATATTCATGGCTTCCAATAAATACCAATTGGGGTCGACATGTACAAAAGTGGAATAGACCACGAAGTCGTAACACCGATATTCGTGATATTTGGACTGTAATGGTCCCCATAGATGATCAAATATTAATAGTTGAATTTGAGTGAAAACCACCAACTATCGTTAAGTCAACAAGTCACTTCCTAATCAATATATCCAACTATGTCCTGACCTGCATAGCCTATCGAGAACCAGGTGTACCACGATGTTACCAGTACGGATGTACTACCAACCTTACATAACAGAGTCGCCCTGCGGGAAACCACTGCCTATCCTGTTGCTCGATTACCATAACTGACCCGCTTACAATATCCCCTTCCGACTTGCACTAGTTATGAATGATGAATGCCTTTTTCTGTAATATTTTCTTTCCTTCCATTTTTCTGTTCATCAATTTCAATGTAACTTTTATTTGTACTGCGAGATGGATCTTGTATGTTGTTAAATTCAATAGTTATTTTGTTTCTATTGATATAAATATTCATTGCTTATATAATAAACTCGTATGTACATTTATGTAACGAATGTGCCTCATACTGACCGCCTAAATCAGGGTTGGCAGAATTCTTGAATATGATTAATATCTTAACTTGATCTGATATACTAATTATTTTTCTAGGAGGAACTCTTTAGTTAGATCCTCGTGTTTCATCTTCGATCATAGTATCTAGAACACTGCTAAGTGGCTTGACTACAAAATATATTGTGGCTGTATAATATATGTTTTTGATACTAATCGCTTTATAATATTCGGAACCTGATAGTCTAGTTCTAGTAGTAGCAGCCCTATCGCTAGTTGAACCAGTTGTTCTAGCAGCGAGCTTCCTGCCACGGAAGCTATCGAGTGTCGCGATTATATCACAACCACTAATACTAACCGTTGCTTTGTTGATTTTGTCTTGTTCTTCTAACCATTTAAGTGTAAATATTCTGCTAGAAATTCAGTGTGCAAATAATTTATCAAGATTTCCAAACGTTTAGACAGCAGACGGAGCTTTAATTTAAAGATGCCGATTTAATTTAGTCTTATTTGCAAACTGGTCTGAGATTTCTATATTTCCGTTATTTGTGCAGGTCATTGAGAATATACGGAATCTGTTGTAAATATATTTTTTATATCTCTTTTGACTATGTTGGGTTTCCTGTAGTTGACATTTTTTTCATCCTTTTCTTTGGAATTTATTTCGACTCTGACTAGATATACCTACGAGTATATTGTCCCTAACAAGCGTCACGTCTAGTAAAGCAATCAAACCGTTAATAGACGTAAGAACACGCAGTAATCAGATAAGATTACAAAAGTTTTCGTCAGTTTGAAGTTCCCGTCGGCGTCGCCTCGCAGTGCCATTCCGCATTAACTTTGTTGGTAACAAAGGCATAATTTAGGCAAATGTCTGAGCCTAGTCACAGTCGACGCCGCGCAACCAAAGTTGTTAATGTGGAGACTAACAATTACTTCCCTACACGAGTCTGACGAGCGGACGGAATTGTTCACTTTCGTGACAAAACGTTCTGGAAGGAATTTCTCTGATAACATTAAATTATGTAGAATAGAATCGAGACATCAATGAATATCTTATTATTTTTATTTACACTAGCCTAGGCAATTAGTTCGTTCATTAACCTCGGAATTAAATAATAGTTTTGGAACCCCCAATTTCGGAATAAAGCATTCATTGAAGTTGAGTATTTGTCAAACTCTACTTAAGACTATAAAAACTTGTGAAAAGGCATTAAAGTATAGAATATAGTTTGACCCGTTCTTAACTTCAAACACTCAATACAGAAATCGGCCATAAAAGGATGAGACCGTTTTGACTTGGTTATGAAAAATAAATATACTTAGGTCTATCGATTCAAAATAACGATCTTCTAGGCCGATTTGTGAGTTTATTATGACGCCTCGGATATCTTACATAATCCGAATAACATGAGGTCTATTCGAAGTTATTCGATCGGTGACACATTCGGCACAACGCGCACGCACCGCACGCATGCGCGCGCCGCTATTGTGCACCACTTTGTGCAACTTCGCACGTTAGCCAAGTAGAGTGGTTCGCCGTGACTTTGCTCACGTCCAGTTTATTAGCATACATATATACTTACGTTACTTATTTAATTTAATGTGAACGTTAGCTGGGTTAGTTCATTTAATTCGATCCAGTCTTGATCGCCATTTGATACTGAGAAAAGTAAATAATACAATTAAATAGGTCAAAATATTTTTTAGTTCCAATACACCAATGAAGACTAAGGCTTGAGGAAAACATTTGCAAATAGTAGACGCGGAATTTGAAATACCAACTAATACATTAGGTATGCAAATAAGTAGGTTTACAAAATACTGAATATACATTATCATGTAATTATTATCAAAAATGATTATAAATACAGTTGCAAATATTTTCCGGGTCTCCAATATTTCACAATTGATTGTGCTTTGCTTATTATTTTCATCAGCTCGCGCAAGTCCATTGATGATCTCATCGCTGGCCGTGTGTAATGCTTCCATTGTTATAAAACCCGAGCATTTACTTGTTTATGGAAATGTGAAAGTGATACTTTATTAATTTATTGACTGTTGCCGCAACTTCTACGTCTGAAGACAGGCTTACAGCATCACACGTCGGTGCGGACATAAAGTTGCTGAAATATTATCGAGTTATCTATAGCTTTGCAAATATTCTAAAGAATATCCGTCGCACGGGTCGATTAAGGTTAAGCAACGCATGCAAACGTTGGTCTGTGGATGGGTGACCATCTTAACATACCGAGTTTCCTCCGTGCCTCGGAAAGCACGTTAAGCCGTCGGTCCCGGCTGTCATTTGTATCTTTGGCAGTCGTTACGGATTGTCAGAAGCCAGTAAATCTAACACCAGTCTTGCCAAGAAATGGGTTGTGGAGGTCTGGTAGGCAGCCGCTCCATGTACTGGTATTCAGCTGAATCCGGTTTGACTGGAAGCCGATCCCAATATAGTTGGAAAAAGGCTAGGGAAGATAATGATCTACAGGTTTGCAAAAAATTAAAAGACATGCCATTATAATTATTTGTATACATGAGTCCATCCACCATAGAGTCGAACGAACAGGTCCTTCTCTCGAAGACCCAAAATACACACGGACACAAGCCAGACCTACAATACCATACAATGGTACAAGAGCGACGGTACATCAACTGCCTCCTCAAGTAAGAAAGAGAGAGTCCTTGATAAATAAATTCGAAATCGCAGGATGCAATACACTGGAACAATGCCAATACCAAAATACGAAAATCAGTGTTAAACCCCCAAAATAAATTCAACTTACATAACCTTATTTTACTAACATTAAGAGAGGGGGGAATTTGAAATGATTGTCATTGGGCTATACCTTATGGGCTAGGTACCTACCTCCTACAACATAAGTTGTTCATAGATATGAAGCGTGGCTAAATAATAACAGTGACACGTTAAGCGACGCTTGCTGAGGTCGATCTGTGGATGGGTAACCATCCTAAGAAAACCGAGACTCCTCCGTCCCTCAGAAAGCCGACTATCATTATAATCTTTGGTAGTTCTTACGTATTGTCAGAAGCCAAGAAATCAGACTCCAGTCTTGCCAAGAAGTACCGTGTTACCCAGTTACTGTATTGTGGCGGTCAGAGTCCCTCCACGTAAAATAGTGGTATTTAGCTGACTCCTTTACTGGAAGCCGACCTCAATAAAGTTGGGAAAAGGCTTGGCAGACGAAGATAGCTATGAAGCTATGCCCAGACTTGCAATAATTTAACACGTTGTGTATAATTAGCACAACACACAGAGATCCTCTAATCTCCGCAACAGTGGATGCTGGGTGGCGCAACAATGCAAGTGATGCATTCGCAACTCAACTGTCGCAAGCACACTTCTAATAACGGAATACTTTATAACACGCTGTTACACATAACAACAGACTTGAGGCTTCCGTAATGATGTTATTATTATGTTTGCAATCTTTTTACGAATTTCTTGTTCGTGAGCTAAAAATTATCTGTAAGAAACGAATCGTTTGTGGACTTATAGTGGCTCCACACAATACACTTCTATAGAATTTTGTCTGTCCAACAAAGCATTGCAGACAAAGATGTCGGTGTGATAGATTTTCAGTGTAGATAGAGTTCATACTTGGCACACTGATTAGTTACTAACATTTCGGCCTGCGGACGGCGAGCGTTGGGTGGCTCTCTGTCCGATCACAACCAGGCCCGGGTCGATGGCGCGTTGTGTTCCACGCGCACCTCAAAGAGATGTCAGCATAGAAGACGGGGCCCGTTAGGGCCAAAGCCTGCCAGGGTGCGGAATTTGTTCGAAAGAGTCACCGCGGCCCTGGAACGCAAAGGGCTTTAGAAGGAACACGGATGGGTTTTAGTCAGTAAGAGTCTGACACGCCCTTCCGCTCCACCCAGAGCGGAAGAAGTCATTTGATGATTNTGGCTAAATAATAACAGTGACACGTTAAGCGACGCTTGCTGAGGTCGATCTGTGGATGGGTAACCATCCTAAGAAAACCGAGACTCCTCCGTCCCTCAGAAAGCCGACTATCATTATAATCTTTGGTAGTTCTTACGTATTGTCAGAAGCCAAGAAATCAGACTCCAGTCTTGCCAAGAAGTACCGTGTTACCCAGTTACTGTATTGTGGCGGTCAGAGTCCCTCCACGTAAAATAGTGGTATTTAGCTGACTCCTTTACTGGAAGCCGACCTCAATAAAGTTGGGAAAAGGCTTGGCAGACGAAGATAGCTATGAAGCTATGCCCAGACTTGCAATAATTTAACACGTTGTGTATAATTAGCACAACACACAGAGATCCTCTAATCTCCGCAACAGTGGATGCTGGGTGGCGCAACAATGCAAGTGATGCATTCGCAACTCAACTGTCGCAAGCACACTTCTAATAACGGAATACTTTATAACACGCTGTTACACATAACAACAGACTTGAGGCTTCCGTAATGATGTTATTATTATGTTTGCAATCTTTTTACGAATTTCTTGTTCGTGAGCTAAAAATTATCTGTAAGAAACGAATCGTTTGTGGACTTATAGTGGCTCCACACAATACACTTCTATAGAATTTTGTCTGTCCAACAAAGCATTGCAGACAAAGATGTCGGTGTGATAGATTTTCAGTGTAGATAGAGTTCATACTTGGCACACTGATTAGTTACTAACATTTCGGCCTGCGGACGGCGAGCGTTGGGTGGCTCTCTGTCCGATCACAACCAGGCCCGGGTCGATGGCGCGTTGTGTTCCACGCGCACCTCAAAGAGATGTCAGCATAGAAGACGGGGCCCGTTAGGGCCAAAGCCTGCCAGGGTGCGGAATTTGTTCGAAAGAGTCACCGCGGCCCTGGAACACAAAGGGCTTTAGAAGGAACACGGATGGGTTTTATTCAGTAAGAGTCCCTTCCGCTCCACCCAGAGCGGAAGAATCATTTGATGATTTCCTATCCTTAAAAAAAAGATACTAACATTTGAACTACCTACTACATTTTTTCTTTCGTGGTGACGTGAACCTGCGAGTACTGAGCTTGGGCGCTTCACTGAGCCCATAACAATAACACTAGATCATCAAAATCAATGATCTGCTTGCCAAGGGCGATGGCCACGGAAACATGCCTGCGAAGAGTTGGCTACAATGGACCGCCACCTACAATCTACGTCACATCGTGGCGACGAAAATTATGTTTTAATGTTCACTAGCTGTATTAAGTTGCCACTTGCCAGGTTTCCATTCAAAACGCAAAATATTACGTCAGTTTTCGCATTTAAAACAGTTCGTGGTTTAGCGAAACCCAATAAACAAAATAAAAGTGGCGCAATATTAAGAAAAAAATAGATAATGGTGCCGGGTATACCCCGTGCCAATGATATAATTTGTAACGACTATCTTCCTTATTTTAGTATCTATACTTTTCACATTAAGCCCCGAAGCGAGTGGATTTAGTACGCTTTTTATCTGTAGGGCAAAAGCAGTATTTTGCCCTGAATATTCGAAAAAACAACAAGCTACTGAACTTGAAGAGACTCAAAAATTGTAGATATTTCAAAAGAAATCAAGAAAATATCTACTTGAGAGGTCAAGCATAAAGTATAATGCAGTATCTACAAAGTACCTAAGGTAGTGATCACAAAGAGAGTGCCAGCGAGGAGGGCAGAGGTCGCGTGCGTCTGCGCAAGCGCTTAAGTAACGTGCCCTCTTCACGCGTCACAACAGCGTCAATTAACAGGCTTGGGCGGGAATATCGTTGTGGGATCCAAAATAATTGGAACTATTTCTCCGGGACTCGTCGAGCATTATTGCCTCAAGTGATCGCCAATGTCGATTATGTCTATACATTCAATGTTAATATTTGGTATATCGCTTTCGCTCGTTCCTTGTATGAGTAATGTCCTTAAAAACAATACAGGTATGTATATTCTGTCCATCTATCTATCAGCGTATGAGTGTCATATCTGAATGGCAGCTCTGAACCAAAGCCTTGCTTACATTTCAGTACACGCCCTCGCTTCCGCCCGTACCTTGCGGCAACTTTACCAACACTGACGTGTTCAAAAGCAGGTTGTGTTAAAAATAAATGTTCAATTGCTCCACAGCGCGCAGCGCTTGACTACATTGTTGCAGACCTTTAAGTTTTGTCTTAATCACGTAACTCAGTAAGTAACTCTACTTAACTGAAATGGAGCAGAGAACTTTATGAAACCTGTGTTTTAGTTCCTTCTCAGTATCAACGCTTTTACGTCATCTACGACTGGGCTGTCTCATGTTAAGCAAAATAAAAACAAAATTTATTGAGAAATGCAGATTTTAATTTATTGAAATATGCGAACAATGTTTGGTTTCGGGAAACCCTGCCCTCAAAACACATTAAAAGGACCTTTAAATTAAGAATATCTTTGCTAGGTTTAGTAAAGCAAAATTTATGAAGTCTTTGCATTTGGTGTTATTATCAGCAGGCTGTATGGTGTCGGACGTTAAAGAATAGCACAATCCCATCTCTTCCTGTGGGTGTTGTACGAGGCGACTAAAGGACTTACCAGAGCATCGACAGCAGCATTCTCTGTACATTGCAACAGCTACACTGCGATCGCCAACCCGCCTGCCAAGCGTGGCGATTAAAGCAACCCGAGGGTGTTTGCTTTGGGGGAGTCCTATGTCCAGCACCGGACGTCTTTCGGCTGGTAAGATGATGATGATCAGCAGATAGTCGGTCGCTTTTAGACCTCTTCTTGACTTAACTGCGCAGTAACCAACGCGTCTATAACCTCTTGAAGCCATCTTCAAAGCATGTGACATTGAAGAGAGTCTCTTGCGCTATCATCAATGCCAATATCAAACGATGTGGCAACGCGTTGCGTCGCTCGCTGTGACTTAGGACTCCTTTCTCTTTGAACCCCAGCAGTCTCAGTCCACCGCTAACTTTCAAAACTTGGAGAATAATGATAAACAATTCACTTTTGGGTTTTTATTGTGCTCTGTAATCTATACTTTTATACTATACCATGCTAATATTATACATGCGAAAGTTTCGATGTATGTTTGTTACTCTTTCACGTCAGAACGGCTGAACGGATCGTGATGAAATTTGGCACAGAGGTTGATTATAGTGTGGAATAACACATAGGATGACTTTTTATCCCGGGAGTATTTTCCCTTGGGATAATTAGCGACATTCACACGGGTGGAGCCGCAGGCGACAGCTAGTGAAGGATTTAAAAGTTATGATAAATGACAAACTTCTGAGCAACTTCATGCAGTTGTTTATTGGTTCAGAACTTTGTTTACGATGACTTTTGATCTCGTGGGGCAAGCAGGAATACGTGAGATAAATAGTGAAGTAAATTGGTTGTATGAGCATGGATTGAGGTAATTACATGGACTAAGTTACTTTAAGTAAGTCCCTGAGCTCCTTAACTTAGTAGTCCTGAATTGAGCTTCACGATAACTGACAAATGCTTGCACTAACTGGACAGGTCCTCTCAAATCTGTATGATAGGTACTTTCCTTAAAAGACCATCTCAGGCTCTAATCTCCATGGTTCTCATATGCCGTATTGTGGTTGTGAGAACGATGTCGGTCGCTATGTGTCGGGTTCATTTCATTATATCTGGCAGTTTGATTACTTCATTATTTATGCGGCCTACCCAAATGTCCTTAATTTGGTATTGTTCTTCGAATCGTTGTTGTAAGTTTGAGCTACAAGCTAACTGACAAATGCTTGCAATGTCTGGACAGGTCCACTCAAACCTGCGTGGTGCTATCCTCAAAAGGCCACCTCAGACGTTAACCTACATGTTTTTCAAATGTTTTTGAACATTGTATGGACTTCAAAAGAGACCCTCTGAGTTTGTTTCGGTGTTTCTTCTCAGGGTAGTCAGCTAGAAAACACAGGCCTCATCTAGATTATTATAACAAAAAAATGTCTTTTTTGACGTGTTAAAGAGTTACTTGGAAAATAAATATCATTTATCATTCATTTATCAGTAACATGGTCTGCCATTAAATTGGATCCGTTCAGATAGTTTTTAGCGTTTCTGGCGTTTCTTTTTGCACTTGTTGATCGAATACAATTTCATTAAACTTTCCCCTTTGACTATTCGCCAATATACATATATGTAGCGGTATGTTGACTCTTCACTCCCGAAGATGGCCAAGTTATTATTGTTACACAAAAAAAAAACAGTGGCACTCGGGGGGTGCCGACAGAAATGAAAACTTGAACAAAAATGCCCAACGCGCCTCGCGATCCGCTACTGTCGCCGAACACGCGCTGCGTCGTATCGTGTAGCGATCGATTAGAGATATAAAATCTTAAATATATCTCTAAATGGAACGTTAAGTCTAATCGCAAAAATAACCAAAATGTGGGCTCCCTTTTATATAACCCACGATTCCCATACCCCACTACAAGGAGAATACTACGTTATACACAGAGGTGTCGGTTACTGTAACAGTGTCGCGAGTTAGATGGTTTTTTTCCATCTCAAAAATGCCCAACGCGCCTAAAGAAGTTTTCACTTCAATATTAATAAAAATAGCAGCTTTGTCGGAAAAAGCTAACCTCCCTGAGCCAGTCACACGTCGATAAAGCAAAGCCGAACGAATGATTCAAACGAGGCGAATTGTTCTCTGAGACAGAGGGTTTCGTGCTGGCCATACAAGAACAAATATTAGCCACTCGTAATTACAGGAAGTACATCATGAAATACCAGAATCAACCGACTGATTTGTGGAGACACTACAACAGTGCTCCTGAAACTATCCAACATATAACAGGAGCATGTACATCACTGGCACAAACCGATTATAAACGCCGCCATGATATAAACACTTTATTGAAATGATACCGTACTATAAATATTAACCAGAAATTGTTTTAAAAAGTAAGGATAACACAATTAATTGGGACCGGACAATAATAACAAACAAAACTATTCATTACAACAAACCTGATATTACCGTTCACGACAAAATCAACAAAACTGTATATTATCAAATATACAGTTTCTCACACAATATTCAAACCACAATATCCGAAAAACTCAGTAGGTCCACACCAAGATCTCGCCATAGAAATTAAAACCAAATGGAAAGCTCAAACCGTTCATATTATCCCTATTGTTCTTTCGTTTACTGGTATAATACAAAATCTTTCACAGGAAGCCTGAACACATTACAGATGCCAACTCACACACTTTACATGATCCAAAACGCCACTATTCTTAACAGCTTATCATCACTCGAAAGTTCCTGACTTCCTCAACACTTTCATCCACCTTCTCAATTTAAACTTCCCCTTACATACTTGGCTCTGGCCCGTCTGTAAGGTCGTAGACACTCCCAAAAGAGATGCGAAATAAAGAACTCACTAAAATAATAATAATTCAGACCATAACATTAACATTTTTATATTGTTATAGTATGAACTTAAAACTATGAACCCACAGAAACTTAGTTCAAAGTTTTATTGTGTCATTTTGTGACGCACTGCCAACACAGCGATATTTGAACAAGTTTGGCTGTTTGATGAGCAAACCAACTTGTTTGCTAAAAATAATGGTGTTTAAACAAACACTTTTAAAATACTGCCTTGAGCAAATAGTTAATTTGGGAGTGCGCCTGCAAATATTAGAATGGTTGGATTTGAAATCTGATTTGAATAGAGAGAAGAATGTAATCACATTTATAAGGTTATGGTCCCAAACTAACAACCAATTGGGTACCTAATCAAATAATATTTCTAATTTTTACCGGGGACGATTCTTTAAAAATAACAAATGAGCTGATAACCAAAGTTATAATACCATAACTATGTTAATCCCAGGAAGGGACTGCTAACCGACTCTGTATGAGTTGCGGATGCTGGCCGACAGGCGTCTGCTTCTGTCTCCATAGACAAACGCATTAACTCATTAAGTCAACAGAAAAACTGGAACGTGCGCCTATGCCTTGAGCCTTAGCCATCCCAGGCATCAGAGACCCCTCTCGTGAAAAATTCCCGGTTTAAAAAAATCTGAGAAGCAAACTGCGTTAGATAACAATGATGTTTCCATAATTCCATGACAAGAACTGTCGCTTAAAGCAATGGTAAAACTAAACAATGTTCTCTTAACTGTCCGCAGGTACGGCGGTCGTTTAGCAAATCATTAAATCATTTAACATGCATATTAGGATGTATTACTAGAAGCCCATTACTGTGACATCGCTGCTCGTCTGCAAGTGGGTCAGGAGTGCTCCTAACAAGGGGCTCGGCCTTCCTCGGCACAGTCGGCACATGGTGAGGCAATGTCGGCCATATTGGGAGTATGAGAGCATCGCACTCGTCTCTAAGTGGATTGATTACATTAGAACGTTTCGTGCATCTATGTGTGCTGAGTAGTTCGAATTTTGTGTGTAAGTGTCGCCATCATTTGTTAATATTAGGATGTCGAAGTATCTATGTAGAGGTACTGTTAAGTTTTGGTACTTACCATAGGTTTGTGTGTAGTTGTAACCTGTGCCACTGTGCCTAATGGAAGAATGGTTTGGTTTTGTAAAGTACTGAATCTTTTAGTGTCAGATCTGGATCTAATAAGGATAACTTATGATAACTATTTAGACGGCTGTTATCGTGTTATATGGTTTAGTGTATCACAGACTTAAAAACAGTATGAAATAATAATCAAACCTGGGGGTTGCTGTAGGATGATAGAAATAAAACGATTATTCAGTCTAGGTTTCTTTTATTTGTAAAAAAAACAATAATTATTAATTAAATAATACAGTGAGCACGTGCGCTTATTGCCCGGGAAAAGTGACAGTCTTCCGGAGCAAGAAGCCGCACTACAGGGCCCGCGCACACGACCCACTGCGCACGCGCAACAGACCGTCTGCGCCGGCCGTTACACGAGTCACATCTAATGAACCGACCGTAGCAGACAATGGAACCCAACGAACCTAAGACAAGTAAACGTCACATGCTTCATCGTTACAACGTAGGTACGAAGATTACAATAAATTAGCTTACTCTACGCTTGAGCCTTCCGATAGAATCTCTTGCGATACTCCGCCACTAAGTGCAATAAATAAAGTGTACGTGCGATCACATATAATTCTAATTCGTCTACACCTAAACTTTATCTTTTCATAAGGTTGACAATATTCTAAATATCAAATTCGTTTTGTACCAAATTTAGTTAATGATATCTTGTTGCGCTGCGTCGTCGCTCGCTTGTCGCGGGGCGCTACAGTTTGTTCTTACACAAGTTAAAGGAACTAAATCTATTCGCGGATGCTTACGTTAATGTCTGCGTTTGTCATGTTCTCGTTAAATACAGCTAGCAGTAATGGCAACGTGGCGTCGGGCGCGGGAGCCGGGCGTCGAGGCGCGGGAGCCGGCGGCGCCGCGCGGGAGCCGGGCGTCGAGGCGCGGGAGCCGGCGGCGCCGCGCTCTGTCACATGTTGACTAGCTTGGTTGCTTACTTATGATCACTCTACTCACATCTCTCACTAAACAAATAAATAACTTATCCGCTAACGCGAGGAGCCTCCGCGCACCCCCGCCTCACCGCAGCCCGACACAGCGCGGGTGCGCTCGCTCCCTAACGCTAAACTATTATAAATAATTTGTCCAGCTAATTAATACACATAAACTCGGCCGTCTAGGTACTTACATTACAAAATACGAACGGCCGGCAACGGCTCCACCGCCGCGGTCGTCAATTGACGAGGAATATGATCGATTCCGAAAAGGTCGCATACGCCTATAAACCTAATAGTCTCTACGTTAACTTACAGTTTCAAGAACGAAACTTACTCTCTATAAAATGCTAATTAGCTGAGGTTCCATGCGGGTG